>JAKUCV010007139.1:6268-120170 GCA_028386065.3 Turnera subulata
TCCCTCCTAGCCAAATTGGGCCTACAATAAAGATATAAATAAATATAAAAGCAATAGAAACATTATGACATAAAATATATATGCTTACTCAATAAATTTTTCGGAAATAATAATAGCATAATATACGCTTACTCGATAAATCTTTCAGCAATAATAATAGCATAATATACGCTTACTCGATACATCTTTCAACAATATAAGTAGAATAATAATATAGATTAAGTAACTTATATAGAAAGGATGAAAATAGTATTAAGAAAAGTGTTAGAAATTTACTATATATTTATATTTTCCATAAATATATAATCCATATTCCTTTTTTTCAGAAATTTTTTTTTGTATTTATATTTTCTCTCTTTTTTTTTTTACTAACAAACTGGGCCGAACAGTGCCGCCCAGACCTTGCACTGGGCAAAACCCAGGCCCCAACATGAACCCAGGTGTAGGCCCACGCAGCAGGCCCAGCTACACAACCCACACGTATCCGGGTCAGCTACCCGGGTCGACCCCAACCCACTTCTCACCTTGTAGGTTGCAGCACGGCGGCAGACGGGCGACGACGAGGCGGCATGAGGCGCGATTGAGGAGATTGGCGAGGCGGTGACACGGGAAGCGAGGCGTCGAACTGCAGGTGGTCGCTGGCGGTAGAAGGCGTGAGAAAGGAGGCGGATCCGACGGGTTGCCTTGTCGGGTCGTCGCGTCCAGGCGGCGGATTGGGCGGCAGAAACAGACGGAGGAAGCGTCGTCTAGTTGGCGACGACGTGGGGAACGCGCCGGTGTGGGCGGTGGTGTGCAAGGTGACGCGGAACGCTACCGTGTGAACAGTACCAGGGGAGGAAGGTGACGGTTTTGGTGTTTTTCCTATTTTTTTCTTTTTTTTCTTTCTTTTATGCTTTGGTTTTCTTGCCTGCGAAACCATTTTCTGGGTAGAGTTTTTTGTGCTGATAACGTGCTATAAATAATGGGTAATTAATACTTCAAAGTTCTCTGTAAATGTGGAAGAACGAGAAGAAGAAACAACTTAGAACTGAGTATTTTTTAGTTGTGTATATGTATTGCTTTCTTTCTTTCTAATACAAGTAGAGTACATTATTAGAGGAGAGGAAAACACCAATATATAGAACGAAAAAGATGAGGGGAGGGGCCTATATGCTAGGTGGGTATATGACATTCACATCACGTTTTATAACACTCCCCCTTGAATGTCATTGTACTATAGATAGAATATGCTTTTGGTATAATTGCCTCATTAAAAACCTTACCAAGAAAAACCCAGTGGGATAAAAACTTGGTGAAGGAAAAAAGAGTGCAGTGCGTATTCTACTCCCCCTCATTTTGGCCTCCCTTGATTTCTTGATGTTGTTGCATGCCATTCGTCCTAGTCAACTTTTGGTAACATTTGGTGATGTATGCTTTGTCTGATCACTTTTGATACATGACTACTTTAATTGGCAATGTAGGCAGCATTATCTTCATAATTCGTTGTTGGAACATGCATGGTTAGATTGAAAGTTGCAACTATCTTCATTCTCCTAAGCAGAGTCATGCAGCTGTGATGAAGAGAGTGCTTAGGTATGTGAAAGGCACGACCAACATTGGCTTGCATTACAGTTCAATCAAGGATGCTAAATTGAAGGTTTTCAGTGATAGTGATTGGGCTAGTAGTGTTGATGACGTGAAGAGCACAACTAGATATGTGTTCTTGCTAGGCTCTAGTGCATTTGCTTGGTGTTCAAAGAAGCAAAGTGTTGTAGCATAATCTACTGTTGAAGCAGAGTACTTGGCAGCAGCATCCACTGTGAATCAAGTCATTTGGTTCAGAAAAATCATGTCTGATCTCAAAATGGAACAAGAAGAGCCTATGGAATTGTTTTGTGATAATCAATCTGCCATTGCCATGATAAGGAATCCAATTGATCATGGAAGAACAAAGCATTTCAAGACCAAGTATCATGTGATTTGCGAAGCTGAGAGTGAAGGAGAAGTTCAAGTGATGCATTACCGTTCAGAGGAACAATTGGACCTGTTTACTAAGCCACTTCCAAGGAATAGGTTTGAAATTCTAAGAAGTCAACTGAATGTGAAGAGCAGCTTGATCATGGGGGAGTGTTAGCAGTGTGATCAAGTTGCTGCTGACAATTGCAGTAGCAAATTTGGTATTTTAGCTTATTTCTAGAAGAATGTCTAGTGTGCAAGTTGTGTGTACTTTCAATTATTGTTTTTTTATGTTAGCCTGATCATTCTTGGAAGGCTTCATGTTTACAAAACCAAGAAGATCAAGTGGCTTAGTGGTCTATTAGATTATGAGTCTAACAATTTGGTCTGGCATTTTAAATCCTCTAGGCTTAATTCTCACCCTTGAAAATTATTATAATTGGCAGTGATATACTCAGTAGCAACTTGAAAATTATTATAATTGGCAGTGATATTATAATATTTATCACTAAACCACCAAAATGAATACCTAACCAGCAAACAAAACCACCACATCTTTACCCTTACCACCTATTTTTGATGGAGAAAATTACAACTATTGCGCTATAAGGATGAAATTTTTCTTTGTAGCTAACGGTTTGTGGTTTTTGATTGAAGAAGGATTTGCAAAAGAAGAAGAGATTGAAGGCATGTCTGTAAACTAGTTGAAAAGATATAATGAAAGAATGCAGAAGCACAATACTGCAATTTCATTTATGTTTTTGCTAGTTTCAGAGGAGATTTTTCCTTTGATTATTGGTTCCTCAACAGCCAAAGAAGCTTGGGAAATTTTGAAAAAGCAGTTTAGGGGTACAGTTGAAACAAAACAAATTAGGATGCAAGCATTGAGAAGAGATTTTGAGATGCTAAAGATGTCAGAAACAGAAACTATTAGAGAGTATGCCTCCAAAGCTCAAGGTATTGTCAACCGAATCAGGCTCTATAGAGAAGTGATTCCTGAAGTCAGGGTAGTTGAAAAGATTCTCAATACAGTTACGGATAAATTTGAAACTAAAGTATCTGCCATTGAGGAATCCAAAGACATCACTCAAATGTCAGTACCTGAACTTGTTGGAATACTAGAAGCTCATGAGCAAAGGCATGTAAGAAGAGTTGAAGCTAGGATTGAAATTGCCTTTCAAGCTAAGCAAAAGAGTGTCAGCAACAAGACTGAAATAAAGCAGAAGGGAGACAAAAAAACAACAAGGAGAAGGCTCAAGTTCACAGGTTGTTTTTTCACCTTGCAAGTTTTGTGGAAAGACAAACCACCTGGAGCAAAGGCGCTGGAAAAATAAGAAGTGTAATTTATGTCACAAATTCAGACACATTTAACGCTATTGTAGAGCAAAACAGAATGGAGATAATCAGCAACAGATCCATGATCAGACACAACAACATAAAGCCCACACTCAACATCAAGCTAAGCTAGCTGAAGGGAAGCAAGAGGAGTTTATGTTCATGGCCAATGAATTTGCAAAAAAATCAGATGGCACTATCTGGTTCATTGAAAGTGGATGCACTAGTCATATGACTGGAAATCAAAAATGGTTCAAAAGCCTAGACAACTCAACACATGTAGAGGTCAGGACTGCTGATCCCGCAAAGCTTATGTCTTCTAGTAAAGGTACAGTGATTGTAATCTTTAATGGAGTTACCAAGCTTATTAAAGATCTCTTGTTCGTACCTAGATTGAAACATAATTTGTTGAGTGTGCCACAACTAATTAAGAAGGGATATTCTGTTACCTTTGAAAATGAATGCTGCATAATTTTTGAGAAGAATGATAGACGGACTTGTGAGATTGGAATGCAGAATAATGCTTTTTCTGTGAACTTGGAAATGCATGCTGAAATGACTCTTAAATGTAAAGTTGATGAGAGTGATTTGTAGCATAGAAGATGTGGACATGTTGGTATGCATTCATTGAAACTAGCTGCACTAAAAGAGATTGTTAGAGATTTGCCACTAGTGCAAGAACTTGCTGCTGTTTGTGAACCATGTTAGTTAGGGAAAATGCATAGAACAACTTTCTCTACTGCTTCAGAATGGAGAGCATCAGAGAAGTTGGAACTTGTGCATGCTGATCTTTGCAGGCCAATGCAAACTCCATCTCTTAGTGGAAATTTGTATTTTCTCCTATTTATTGATGATTTAACAAGAATGACTTGGGTGTACTTCTTGAAGAACAAATTGGCTACTTTAGAGGTGTTCAAGAAGTTTAAAAGCATTTTTGAAGTTCAGAGCAATTGCAGATTAAAGAAGTTGAGGTCAGATAGAGGAGGAGAGTATGTTTCTAATAGCTTTGAGGAATTCTACAGCAAAAATGGCATAGTACATAAATTAATTGTGCCTTATTTGCATCAGCAAAATGGTGTAGTGGAAAGGAAGAATAGAACCATAGTGTAAATGGCTTGTAGCATGCTAGCAGAAAAGAAACTTCCTCAAAGATTTTGGCAGAAGCTACCTACACTGTTGTGTATCTCATCAACAGGCTTCCAACAAAATCAATTGAAGGAAAGACTCCCATTGAAGGTTGGACTGCTAAAAAACCAACAGTAAAGCACCTTAAAGTGTTTGGCTCAGTGTTATCAAACCCGGACCGGCCCAGAAGGTCAGACCCGGTTAACCGTGACCTTGCTGGGTCTCCGAGTTAATGCTCCATTTGTTAATTTTCGATTGAACCGTGGTTTGTCCAGTATTTACCTGGGATAACCGTGACCCGGAGGCCCGACCGGTTCAACCCCCGGTCCAGGTTTGAAAACACTGGTTTGGCTCCCTCTGTTATGTGCATATTCCAGTTGAGAAAAGAAGAAAGTTGGATTTCAAGGCAGCAAAAGGGATCTTTCTTGGCTATAGCAACCAATCAAAAGGCTATCGGTTAATCTTGATCGATAATGAGAAAGTTGACTACAAGGGATCTCAAAGTTGATGAGAATACTTATTGGGATTGGGAGATTTAAAAAATTCAGAATGCAAGCCTAGAAGTTTCACCTAAGGCAACACCAATTGAAGAACCCCTAAATCAAGAGGACTATGATTCAGATACTCTTCCTACAAAGATCAAGCTACTTGCTGAAGTATATGAGATGTAACTTTATAGAGTCTGAGCCAAATTCCTATGATGATGCTGCAGAATTTGAGCATTGGAGAAGAGCAATGGAGACTGAAATTGCCATGATCAACAAAAATGCTACTTGGGAGCTTGAGGCTAGGCTTGGAAATAAGAAGATTATTGGAGTCAAATGGGTTTTTCGTACCAAACTAAACCCTGATGGAAATATTTCAAAGTTCAAAGCAAGGCTGGTTGTGAAAGGCTATGCTGAACAGTTTGTTCTTGACTATCTTGAGACCTTTGCTCCTGTGGCTCGACTCGACACTATAAGGTTGTTGTTGGTAGTTGCTGCACAGAATAAGTGGAAGGTATACCATTTAGATGTAAAGTCTGCATTCCTAAATGGAATCCTAGATGAAGAAGTGTATGTTGAACAACCTGTTGGGTTTGTTGTGGAAGTCAAGGAAGATCATGTGTATAGGTTGAGAAAGGCTCTCTATGGGTTGAAACAAGCTGCAAGAGCTTGGTATAGCCGCATTGACTGTTATTTGGCTGAGCAAGGATTCAAAAGGAGTGACAGTGAAGCAACTCTCTGTATGAAAGGAAGTTTTTGTGAAGATTTAATAATAGTCTCCCTCTATGTTGATGATATACTAGTTACGGGAACTAATCAAAGCAAGATTTCAGTTTTCAAAACTGAAATGGAAAAAGAATTTGAGATGTCTGATCTAGGATTGATCCAATATTTTCTCAGAGTGGAAGTGAAGCAATGGAGTGAAGGAATTGTGATTTCACAAGAAAAATATGCTGAAGGAATCCTAAAGAAGTTCAAAATGGATTCCTGTAACTCTGTAGCAACTCCTCTTATTCAGAATACAAAACTTTCAAAAAATGAATCTGAAGAAGGAGCTGAAGAGAGCATTTACAGGAGCTGTGTAGGGAGTTTGTTGTATTTGACAGCAACCCTGACTTGCTATTTGCAACAAATTTGATGTCCAGGTATCTTCATTCTCCTAGGCAGAGTCATGCAGCTGTGATGAAGAGAGTGCTTAGGTATGTGAAAGGCATTACCAACATTGGCTTGCATTACAGTTCAATCAAGGATGCTAAATTGAAGGTTTTGAGTGATAGTGATTAGGCTGGTAGTGTTAATGACATGTAGAGCACAACTGGATATGTGTTCTTGCTAGGCTCTAGTGCATTTTCTTGGTTTTCAAAGAAGCAAAGTGTTGTAGCACAATCTACTGCTGAAGCAGAGTACTTGGCAGCAGCATCCACTATGAATAAAGTCATTTGGTTCAGAAAAATCTTCTCTGATCTCAAAATGGAGCAAGAAGAGCCTGTGGAATTGTTTTGTGATAATCATTCTGCCATTGCCATGATAAGGAATCCAATTGATCATGGAAGAACAAAGCATTTCAAGATTAAGTATCATGTGATTCGTGAAGCTGAGAGTGAAAAGAGAAGTTCAAGTGATGCATTGCCGTTTAGAGGAACAATTGGCAGACCTGTTTACTAAGCCACTTCTAAGGGATAGGTTTGAAATTCTGAGAAGACAACTGAATGTGAAGAGCAGCTTCGTAACGCCCCGGATTTTGATAATTTAATTTATGGAATTTTCAGAATTTTATATTCTAATTTTACCCTCGAAGAATTTCCGAATTTTTGGACTAGGAAAGCAAATCATTTTACTTTGGTTATATCGGTATTAAGTCGTTATTATGGCGGGAACGGCCTTCGTTGGAGTAAAATCGGGTCTTGGAGTTGAAACTCGAGGTTGGGTGTAGTTTTGAGGAAATTTATATAAAAAAAAAATCAGCCTTGTGCGCGCTTGACCGAACTAAGCGGGTTGACCGCGCCTCGCTCCAAAATGACGTCGTTTTGGACTGGGGCCGGCTCAAACCCTAAGTCCCTTCCCCCTCCTTTCTTTCTTTTCCTCTCTCTCTTTTCTTTCTCTCTTCTTCTCTCGCCGCCGTCTTCTCTCGTCCCCACTTCTCTTTTCTCTTCCTCTAACACCCACAGCCGCCACCTCTATCTCCTCTTACTCCTCTTGTCGCCGCCATTCTGTTCGTGGCCACGTTCCCATCTGCAGGTGAAGAGGGAGCTACTCGTGGACGACCTGTGACGGAGGAACCGAAGTGGGTTCGGGGTCGTGGCGAGCCGTCGTACCGCCGAACGCCGAGTTGGATTGGGGCTCGGATTACGTTGCTTGGTGCGAGCCAGTGAGTGTGTTTGTGGGGGACGTTAGTTGTCGCCGTCGTCGAGCCTTCGTTGTACCGGTAAGCTGCTGCACCTCCACCCTCCCTCTATTTCGTTTTCTTTTTGTTGTTTGTTGTTGTTCTCCTCGATTTGGTGGATTAACCCGGTTGGGTTTTCTGTGGCGGGTCTGGGTGTATCGTGTGGTGTTGGTGGTTGAATGGTGGCGGGTTCGTGGTTGTTGATTGTTTGGCTGTTGGAATAATGCGTGTTGGCAGTCAAGAGTGGGCTCAGATTGTTGTTGCTGCCAACGGATTCAGGCAGATCAGGTGCCGAGCAGTGGAGATCGCTTTCCGGTAAGGAATCAGACCTTCAATTTCTTTTTGTTCGTTTTTCATTTCTGTGATGTTGAATGGGTGTTGTCGGGTTGTCACAGAAACATCATTGTGTTATTGAGTCTTCGTGTGTTTTTTCGATAAGATCACCGGAATTCGGCAAGGCTCGGGTGTTTTCCGGCGTGGACTCGATTGCAGTTCCGGTAAGGACAGAATTTCCATCGGCTCTTATACGGTATTTGCCCGTTTTGTCTCGGTATTACCTTTGTACATATTCATGGGATATTTTGAGTATATGTACATGTGGATATAATGTGAATTAGTGGAAACCGAGAGTGGGGAGTGAGTGTGTGTAGCCAAAAAAACTTTCCGACACAGATAGAATCTTAGGCCGATAAACACTTGGGCTCGGGAATGACCTTAGATCAGTATTTAGGTAAAACCAGGCCCAGGCCCAACTATCTAATTCTAAGGCCTTAAGACGTTTTATGTGGGCTCGAGGCCAATGACATAATTGGATAACTTTTGGACTTAAGTATCGGGCTTTAAGCCGAACTTCATAATTTGATGATTGTGGACTTTGGGAAATGGGCTTTAGGCCCGAGATTCGATTTTGGACCTAGATGGGCTTAAGCCCGGTGAACCTTAGGACCTGATTTGTTGGAGTTTAGGTGAGAGAGCACCTTTGTTGAACTTAGACCCTGAAACCTCATAACCTACTAAATAGGGTCGGGTTTTACTCAGTTGAGCATTTAGTTATCATGCATGCACGGTTTGGTTGAAATTGTTTTGTAATTATTGTGTGTGCCGGTATTCAGGCACGGGTAACACCTCAGGAGCTGGAGGATCTGTCTTGGGGAAAGCTCCACAGGATAATCGTCGTTGAGGTGACTTTATAAGTCTTTTTATGTTTGTATGCATGTGCTTGTTGGTTTGGTTTGTCTGAGTTGCATGCCTTGTTTGCTAACATGTCATGATTTGTATTGTGTGCCTTTGTGTTACTATTTGCCGGATGAGCATGACTTTTAATTGTTATGAGATATAACATGTGGTGTGATCTTGGGTGATCTGTGTGATGTATTGTGGGTTGGAAATCCAGATGCTTGATTAAGTTAATAATTCACACAACCCTGAAATATCATGACTTATGGCACACATGAACTCAAGTATGAATATGAATAATATACAACAAAAGATGTACTACTGTGGGCTGATGACTGGTTGGTTCGAGCGGGGAGTGATACCCCTCGGGAATGCATACGGGTTAGCATGGTATATGCAGTTTAGCATATGGGTCTGTGATGACCGGTTTTACCTCCCTCTTTCTACCTCCCCCTTTCTACCTCTCTCTTTCTCTCTATCTCTCTCTCTCTCTGTGATTGTATTTGGGCTATATGCCTGGTTATATTGGGCTTACGCCTTGGTTGTCTCATGAGACGGGACCGAGCTCGACGTACACAGTAGGGAGCCCTGAATAATAAATATAATAATAATAATATCAACACACAAACAAATGTAAAATATAAACTATTTGTTTATATGTTGTTGGCATGTTGGTACTAGTTATTGTGTGTTTGCTTACTAGTGCTTGTTTCTCTACACTCCTTCCGAGCTTGCTTTGCACACCTACATAACTAGATTTATACTGCTCACTAAGTAGGCGACTCACATTATCACCACCATTGTTTTTCAGACTCTTAGTTAGCGTGATGCTTCTCTTTTCCTTTCCGGAGTACGGACGTGGATATCCCAGCAGGTAGGTGTGCTTCTTCTCCCGGTTGGATCCATAGAGCCGACATGCATATCATTTTCTTCTCTTGTTTTTATTTTATCTTTATCTTTCGCTGCATTGAAATCTGTTGAGATGTCATTCTTGTTTTTTATTACATTGTCAGCGGGTTGCCGGGGTTTGATACTTGATGTTGTTTCTACTGTTTGCCGGGTTGATTTATGGCTTGATAAGCCGGTTTACTCTTGTTCTTTATGACATCTCAGTTTAATAAGGTTTATGGATAATGTTTTGGGCTTTGGTTTACGTATCCCGAGTTTCAGGGGCATTTTGGTCAATTCTTATTATTTTACTATTTTTATTGATAATTTGGGATACAGGCGTTTCAGCTTGGTGGCGGAGCAGGTTTCAGATCCTTAGTTTTAAAAGTGTTTTAAACTTTGCTTTCAAAGTGATTTCTGTGTTTAAGCCTGTTTCCGGATTTATAACTTTAAAAAAGTGTTTTGACCCATTTGCATTCATATAGGCGTCGATATGGATCACCGGGGGCAACACAATGCTGAGGATGACGTCGCTACTCATGTCTCCGACAACGTGTCGGTGATGCAGGTTCCCATTGGACAGGGGAACAATAATGCAGCGGGGAATGATGCTGCAGGTGGAGGAGAACAGAAAGTAGTGCCACCCGTACCACCTGTTGTGGACCTAGCATTCCAGCAGTATCAGGCTTTCTTGTAGTGGCAACAGTTCCAGCAGTTTCAGCAACAGCAGCAGGGTGCTTAACCGGTTGCACCTGCTGTGGTAGATGGTATGAAGAGTGGTTACAAACATATGGACAAGTCAGCAGTTAAGGAGTTCTCGGGAAAAAAGTCAGTGCAAAGGATTCCAATGATTGGTTCCGTCAGGTGGAGAATATTCTGGAGAAGTTCGTGTGTCCGCCTGGGCATTGGGCACGGTTTGTTGCACATAAGTTCACGGGATATGCATTGACATGGTGGCGTGGACTTGTAGAGAAATTACCGAGGCCTGTGGAGATGCCATGGGAAGATTTCAAAGAGAAATTCTACAAGGAGTTTTTCACAGTTGACTTCTTGGAGGAGCAGAAAAAGCAGTTTCTTGAGGTGAAGCAGGGACTGGAGGAGTCGGTGTCGGCATTCAGGATCCGGTTCAGCATCCTTCTCTTATACTAAGGAGTTTATGCCCGATGTGGTGACTAAGTGTAGGCGGTTTGTTAACGGCTTACGTACGGAGTTGGCGTTAGCTGTGGCTGGTGGAGGGCACAAGACTTGGGAGGCAGTTTGTGAGGCTGCTTTAGATGCTAAGAGGGTGCAGTTGATTGGACTGGAGGTTCGGGCAGCCGAGCAAAGGAAGCAATCATCTGCTTCTGGACAGAAGAGATTGTACTCTGATGCCGGAGATGCAGACTATTCTGGTGGACAGGGCTCTTCTTACCAAGGTTCGAAGAAGTCCCGAGGGTAGAACTATCAGGGTGGACCTGGCAGATCTTCGGGAGGACGGTCCTATCAGACTGGATCTCAGGGACGGGATTACTCGACACGATTTTCGGGTACATGCTGGTATTGCAATAAGCTGGGACACCAGAAGTCAGCATGGTACAAGTGGATTAAGGATAGTGGTGGCAGTGGTTCCCAGTATACAGTACAGAGTTCTGTGGCTAGTGGTGCTGCTTCTTTTGGTCCGAAGAGGGGTGGCGGATAGCAGGGTCGAGGTCGTGGGGGTTCTGGAGCTTCGAACCGCGGGGGTGCGACTCAGTCTGCTGCAGCTCCTAGGGTTTATACCATCACCCGGGAGGAGGCTGCTGATACCCCAGAGGTTATAGCAGGTACATTTATGGTTTTCGGTCAGTATGCACATGCTTTAGTTGATCCAGGTTCAACACACTCTTTTGTATCACGTGTAGTCATGACCACTCATAACATAGAAGAAGAAAACCTTAGTATACCCCTGAGAGTCCTTTTACCCACAGGTGATATAGTAGTTATAGATCGAGTTTGTAGAGATGTATCAATAGAGTATGATAGTGAAAGTTTCCCTTCTGATCTTGTTGTCATGGACTTGGGAGAGTTTGATGTTATCTTAGGCATGGATTGGTTGTCCAGACACCAGGCAGTAGTTGATTGTCAGGCCAGGGAAGTTTCTTTATCTTCTCTATTGGGGCGAAGATTGGTGTTCGTTGGAGAACGAAGAGCCCTATCGGCGTGTTGTATCTTGGCCATCCAAGCTTTCAGGATGATCCGAGAGGGCTGTGATGCTTTTCTAGCTCATGTGGTCGACTCTTCGGTGCCAGTACCTGGAGTGGAGGATATTCCAATTGTTCGGGAGTTTCCTGATGTATTTTCTGATGACTTACCTAGGTTGCCTCTGGAGTGGGAGGTGGAGTATATAGTTGACTTGGTACCGGGAGTTACACCCATTTCTAAACCGCCCTAAAGAATGGCTCCAACAAAACTTCAGGAGTTGAAGAAACACCTGCACGAGTTGTTAGATAAGGGTTTCATTAGACCGAGCATCTTACCTTGGGGTGCCCCGGTCTTGTTTGTGAAGAAGAAAGATGGCAGTATGCGGATGTGTGTGGATTATAGACAGTTGAACAAGGTGACTGTGAAGAACAAGTATCCTTTGCCTAGGATCGATGACTTGTTCGATCAATTGCAGGGTGCATCTGTATTCTTGAAGATTGACTTGCGATCTGGTTACCATCAGGTTCGGATTGCAGAACAAGACATACCGAAGACTGCATTCCGCACTCGGTATGGTCATTATGAGTTTGTGGTTGTTCCGTTTGGGCTGACGAATGCACCGGCAGTGTTCATGTGTATGATGCAACAGGTCTTCCATGAATTTCTGGACCGGTTTGTGGTAGTGTTCATCGATGATATTCTGGTCTACTCGAGTAGTAAGGCCGAACATGAGGACCACTTGAGACAGGTTTTGCAGAGGTTGAGAGAAGAACAGCTCTATGCCAAACTCAGCAAGTGTGAGTTTTGGTTGGATGAGGTCATGTTTCTTGGGCATATTGTGTCCGGTGAGGGCATTAAGGTGGACCCGGCCAAGATTAAGGTAGTCATGGATTGGGAGCCACTTGCTAGTTATTATCGAAGGATCATTGAGGGTTTTTCCTTGATAGCGGGTCCCATGACAAAGCTGTTAAGGAAAGACTGTAACTTTGTTTAGGATGATCGTTGCCAGAAGAGTTTTGAGGAGTTGAAGAGTCGGTTAACTTCTGCACCGGTTTTGACAGTCCCGTGACCCGGGGTGGAGTACACGGTGTTGAGTGATGCTTCCAATTTGGACTTGGGATGTGTTTTGATGCAGGAGGGTCGGGTGATTGCTTATGCCTCCAGGCAGTTGAGAACTCATGAGAAAAACTATCCAACCCATGATCTGGAGTTAGCTGTTGTGGTCTTTGCTTTGAAAATCTGGAGACACCATCTGTACGGTGAAAAGTGCCAGATTTTCACAGATCATAAGAGTTTGAAGTACATCATGAACCAAAGGGAGCTTAATATGAGGCAGAGACGCTGGATTAAGCTTCTGAAGGATTATGATTGTACTATTGAGTACCATCCGGGCAAGGCCAATGTTGTTGCAGATGCATTGAGCCGGAAGAGAGTGGCTTCTGCGGATGAGGACCCGGTTTCTTATGCTTTGCCGTCCTTGGTGAAGCTGAGGTCATTGGATGCACAGTTGGAGGTGGATGCTACTGGGGCGTTGTTAGCCAGTTTGAGCATCCGGCCGACCTTGCAGGATAAGATCATTGAGTTGCAGCTTGGTGATCCTTATCTAGCAGAGTTGCGAGACAAGGCTCTCAGAGGGAGAGTTCTAGTTTTTATGTCCGGGAGGATGGTGCTTTAATGACCGGTGATCAGTTGTGTGTTCTGGATGTCGATGATATGAGAAGATGGAACATGGATGAAGCGCACAATGCGCCGTATGCTATGCATTCGAGTAGCACCAAAATGTACTAGAACTTGAAGAGTCATTATTGGTGGCCCGGGATGAAGAAGGATGTTGCGGAGTTTGTGGCTCGTTGTATAACTTGTCAGCAGGTGAAAGCCGAGCATTAGGCTCCTGCCGGCAAGTTGAGATCTTTGACTATTCCGCAGTGGAAGTGGGAGCATATCACTATGGACTTTGTGATCGGGTTACCGAGGACCCGGGGTCGACATGATGCCATCTGGGTCATTGTTGCCAGGTTGACCAAGTCAGCTCATTTCTTTCCGATTCAGCAGACGGATACAATGGATAAGCTGGCGAGGTTGTATGTTTCGGGCACTGTCCGTCTACATGGAGTTCCACTATTCTTTATGTCGGACAGGGATTCGAGGTTTACTTCCCACTTTTGGAAGAGTTTATAGTCAGCTTTGGGTACTAAGCTGAATTTCAGTACTACATTCCATCCGCAGACCGATGGGCAGTCGGAGAGGACTATACAGACACTAAAGGATATGCTGAGAGCTTGTGTGCTCAACTACAGAGGTTCTTGGGATGAGACATTACCGTTAGTGGAGTTTGCTTATAACAACGGTTATCACTCCAGTATCGCTATGGCGCCTTATGAGGCTTTGTATGGGCGGAAGTGTCGTAGTCCGAAGGGATGAGGAAGGTCTGAGACAGGTGGTTGGTCCGGACCTTGTCCAGGAGACTGTTGATCATATCGAGGTGGTCAAGCAGGGTTTGGGAGGAAGGGTAAGTTGAGCCCTAGTTATATTGGTCAATATGAGATTTTGGAGCGGATTGGTCCGCTGGGCTACAGGTTGGTTTTACCGGAGGAGCTGTCGCACATACATGATGTATTCCATATTTCGATGCTGAAACATTATCGATCTGATCCTAGTCATGTCGTATCCCCGACAGAGGTGGAGGTTTCTGAGGATTTGACCTATGTTGAGGAGCCGGTAGAGATTCTAGCTCAGGAGGTGCGGCATTTGAGGAGTCGTACCATTCCGATGGTTCGGGTTAGATGGAGCCGTCATTCTTCCAATGAGGCTACTTGGGAGGTTGAGTCCCATATGAGAGAGTAGTATCCACATCTGTTCTGTCTTTTTCTTGCCTTGTAAATTTCGAGGACGAAATTTTTAATAAAAGGGGTGGAACTGTAACGCCCCGGATTTTCATAATTTAATTTATGGAATTTTCGGAATTTTTTATCCCAATTTTACCCTCGAGGAATTTCCGGATTTTTGGACTAGGAAAATAAATTATTTTACTTCGGTTATATCGGTATTAAGTCGTTAGTATGGCGGGTACAGCCTTCGTTGGAGTAAAATCGGGTCTTGGAGTTGAAACTCGAGGTTGGGTGTAGTTTCAACTAAAACTACATAGTTTTGAGGAAATTTAAAAAAAAACATCAGCCTTGTGCGTGCATTGACCGAACTTAGCGGGTTGACCGTGCCTCGGTTCAAAACGACGTCGTTTTGGATTAGGGCCGGCTCAAATCCTAAGTCCCTTCCCCCTCCTTTCTTTCTTTTCCTTTATCTCTTTTCTTTCTCTCTTCTTCTCTCGCTGCTGTCTTCTCTCGTCCCCACTTCTCTTTTCTCTTCCTCTAAGACCCACACCCGCCACTTCTATCTCCTCTTACTCCTCTTGTCGCCGCCATTCCGTTCATGGCCGCATTCCCTTCTGCAGGTGAAGAGGGAGCTACTCGTGGACGACCTGTGACGGAGGAACCGAAGTGGGTTCGGGGTCGTGGCGAGCTGTCGCATTGCCGAACCCCGAGTTCAATTGGGGCTCGGATAACGTTGCTTGGTGCGAGGCAGTGAGTGTGTTTGTGGGGGTCATTGGTTGTCACCGTTGTCGAGCCGTCGTTGTACCGGTAAGCCGCTGCACCTCCTCCTTCCCTCTATTTCTTTTTCTTTTTGTTGTTTGTTGTTGTTCTCCTCGATTTGATGGATTAACCCGGCTGAGTTTTCTATGGCAGGTCTGGGTGTATCGTGTGGTGTTGGTGGTTGGATGGTGGTGGGTTTGTGGTTGTTGATTGTTTGGCTGTTGGAATCAAGTGTGTTGGCAGCCAAGAGTGGGCTCGGATTGTTGTTGCTGCCAACGGATTCAGGCAGATCAAGAGCCGAGCAGTGGAGATCGGTTTCTGGTAAGGAATTGGACCTTCAATTTCTTTCCGTTCGTTTTTCATTTCTGTGATGTTGAATGGGTGTTGTCGGGTTGTCGTCGTTGTGTTGTTGAGTCCTCGTATGTTTTTCCGACAAGATCACCGGAATCCGCGAGGCTCGGGTGTTTTCTGGCATGGACTCGGTTGCAGTTCCGACAAGAACAGAATTTCCATCGACTCTTATACGGTATTTGTCCGTTTTGTCTCGGTATTACCTTTGTACATAATTCATGGGATATTTTGAGTATATGTACATGTGGATATAATGTGAATTAGTGGAAACAGAGAGTGGGGAGTGAGTGTGTGTGGCCGGAAAAATTTTCCGACACAGATAAAATCTTAGGCCGATAAACGCTTGATCAAGTTGCAAGGTTTAGTGGGGTGCTGCACTATGATAGCATTGTGATCAAGTTGCTGCTGAAAACTGCAGTAGCAAATTTGGTCCTTTAGCTTGTTTCTAGAAGAATGTCTAGTGTGCAAGTTGTGTGTGCTTTCAATTATTGTTTTTTTATGTCAGCCTGATCATTCTTGGAAGGCTTCATGTTTAGCAAACCAAGAAGATCAAGTGGATTAGTGGTCTGTTAGATTATGGGTCTGCTGCTGCACAATATTGCAAGGTTTAGTGGGCTGCTGCACTTTCTGTAGAAAGTAGTTGCAACCACCAAGCCTATAAATATGTGTTTTGTTTTTCTGGAATTGCAAATGAAATAAACGTAAGAAAATTGTTGTTTTCACTTCATTAGTGTATTGTGTGACTTGCTTTGAGTGATCAAAATAGAACACAAAAGGATTAGAGAGAAAATCAATGAAACAGTAACAAAAAAATCAACTTTGTGAGTTCTGCAAAATTCTGAAATTTTTCCAGAAAATCATCAACCTTCTGCAGAAAAAGCAGATGCACATAAAGTTTCACATCAAACATTAACCATCAGCTGGAATTTTCAAGTATGCTCATTAATGCAATCCCAAAGCTAAATTTGAGTTCAAGAGATCACAGCTAAAGTGCAGCATAATCCGATCAGGGGGGAGTGTTGAAATTGATCAGCTTGTCTTGAGTAGGTATGTTGTTCAAGTGTTTGATAAAATGTTTGTGTGAGTTATTGTGTATGAAAATAAGCAGCCACGGGGTGTAATTGTTGAATCTGGTTCGTGCATTGTAATAGTTTATTTGCAACAAGATAAGAAGTCTAAAGCAATCAGATTATATTTTGTATGTGTTTATTAGCAAGTTGGAGTCTTACAATAATTTGGATTTGTCTATTAACTAGTTGGAGTATTGTAATAATTTGGAGTCTAGAAATTTGAAAAGTGTCTGATAAAATGGAGTGTTCTGTGGCTAGCATCCTGTTAATGTGTTCATGGTGATGAACAGAAAATGTGTGTATAAAATCACTGATGGTTGTAATGCATTTGAGAGTGTAAATCACTTCTTCTCCAGAAAATTGTGTGTTGTAATCAATCAAGTGATGCATTGTTCTCTTCATATTTAAGTGTTTTATGAATTGGTTAACTTAGGGGTGAGCAGAAATTTTCGAACCGACCGTACCATGCCGAACCGATGGGTATCGGTCGGTAGCCGTTCGAAAATTTAGTGAGGTAATACCGAAATTATCGTTACCAACCGTACCGTGAAGGAAACGGCAAAGCGACGGTATTGAATGAAGTTACCGTCGGTTACCGTTTACTTACCGAACCGCCTAGGAGATTAATATAAAATCATCTTCTTTTAACCCAATCTGTCACTCATCCTCGCCTTTCATCTCTCATCTCGATCTTAAACACTTCTCTCCTCACCTTCAATCCCTCATAACCACCACCACCACACACACCATGAATCCGCCGCCACCAACACACTCCACCCCCAATTAGAAAATCCCGAAACAATCTTCTCATGATTTGAAAAGCCTAAAATCCCTAATAATCCCAATTACTCTTCCTAAATTCCTATGCTTTTGCTTCTGACACACCCTCAATCTTTTCATCGCCCATGCAAATCCTTCCTATTTTTGTTGGTTACGGGGATTTTGGAAACTGCCACTGATATCCTCTTTGCAAGGCCACCGAGTCTCTAAACCAGTCTCATCCCTCCCCCACCGCCTCAAGCAACGTCTTGCCCTCATCTGCTCCAGTCTTTTTCCTCCTTGCTTCCCATGCTCCTTAATTCTAATCTGTGATTGTTTGAATTGTATGTCTGAATTTTGTTGGTTGTTTAATTTTGCCCAATTATACTTTGAAGAGGAATTTGGCTTTACTGTTAAGAATTATGGAGCATTCATGTGCTCGCATTCTGGTAAGGCTTTTAATGGAAGGTAAAGGTAAAATTTTGGGACTTCTCTTCAATTAATATATATGTGGGTATATTTGTTTGCTATACAGAAAAATACGCATCTCCACTTCCACTGGTTTATTTATCTTGGTTTTTTAATTTTGTGCTGTTAAAACAATATCGGTCGGTGGCGATTACCTACCGATACCGTCGGTATTTTCACGGTACGGTTGATTCGGTTGGTCGGTAAGCTAGTATCGGTATTGGGTCGATATAGCACCCCAATCGGTAAGGGCATACCAATTCCATTTTCGGTACGGAAAATAACATACCGACCGATGCTCACCTCTAGGTTAACTTCCTGCAGAATCATTATTGCTCATTGGCTGTTCTGGTTTCTTCAATTGGACATAACATTATTGTTCATTTGCTATTCTATTTTCTTCAATTGGTAGCGGAGCAGGTTCTTTCTTTAAGGGTCCTGTCCTTTTTATTTTCTAGACTCCAAGAAGATGGTTTCTGAATGGGAGATCATTGAAAGGTTGAGGGAAGTTCTTCAATGTTCTAACCTCGATACAATGACGATAAACATGCTGTGCCAGAAGTTGGAAGAAGAGTTCGGCTTGGATTTGTCGGATAGAAAATTGTTTATCAAAAATCAAGTGATTCTGTTCCTTGAAAGTGATGAGCTTAGGAACAATGAAAATGAAAAAATTGACGAGGACGATTGTTGTGACGATCTTGTGGAAGATTCAAACACAGAGGTAACAAATGGCTCTGATTTGAATTTGAATGATGAAAGTGATGAGTTTATTGGTAAGCATTCTAAAATTGATGAATGTTTTGGTGATGATGCTGCGGTTGATAAGATTTTCACAGATTATAGTCTTGAAAATGCTATTAAATTTGTGGAAAGTGATGATTTTGGAGATGTTGTTAGTGAGGATCTTTGTTTGGAGTTTAAAGGTTACTCCAAATATAAATTAACTGATGTTAAAAGTGGGAATGGTAGTTCAGGTTCAAAAAGAGTTCAAAATGATGAATGTTTAGATGAATTTGGATTAATTGATGAAGTGATATTATTTGATGAAAGTCTCACTGATTTTAGTCATGAAATTGCTGTGAAAAGTGATGATGTTGCATATGTTAACTGTGAAAGTTTCTGTTTGGAGTTCAAAAATTTCTCCAACAGTGTTAGTTCAGGTATAGGAATACCTACAACAGAGAAGATTGTGAAGCTTGGTTATTGTGATGATGAGTTTGTGGAACATGAAATTCTGGAGGTGAATAGAGGTAGCACAAATCATAAGATTAAAGTGAGGAAAAAGATTGACATATATAGTGAGGAGGAGTCATTGGAGTTTTATAAGTTATTTGATGCCAAAAAAAGTAGATGTTCTGCAAAGAAGAGGAAAAAGAAAAAGAGGATGAAGAGCTTTTAGGTCTGGAAATAGGTTCAAACTGTTGAAGAGCCTGCTGATGTTGAAGTTGAAGTTGAAGAGCTGCTTGCTCATGGGGGAGTGTTGATTGTGTGATCAAGCTGTTAAAAATTTTGCAGCAGCAAGTTTTGGCGCCATATCAGCTTTAAGTTTCTAGAAGAATTTAAATGTGCAAGTAGTTTATTATTGTAATGTTTTAGTTATTTATATTTTTCTGATCATTCTTGGGAGGCTTCATGTTCAGAAAACTAAGAAAATCAGCTTAGTGGATTATGGTCTCCTGCTGCACTTGTTGTATGGGTTAGGGGTCTGCTGCTGCAAGTTGCTGCAGCAAGTTGCTCACCATTGGCCTATATATGTGAAAGTTGTAATCTGGATTCAATCAAGGGAAAACGTGTTTTTTCACTTCATTGTTCACTAAGTGTTCAAAACAAGAGATTGAGAGATTAGAAAGAAAATTAATGGAACAGTAACCTTCAAAGTCAGCTTGCTGTTTCTGCAGATTTCTGAAAATTTTCCAGATGTTCAAAACATCGATGTTCTAAATGACAACATCGATGTTCTCATGCTCCAGATTTTGAAAGCATCGATGTTCTAAATGAAAACATCGATGTTCTCATGGTCCAGATTTTGAAAACATCGATGTTCTAAATGACAACATCGATGTTCTCATGTGCTTTGGTGTTATAAATTTTAGTGTGCAGAGAAAAATAATTGAGATGAAGGAAGAGAAGAAGAAGAGGAAGCAGTGAAGAAGAGCAAGTCTGCTCGTTAATCCTTTCTGCCACAATCAGGCATGGGATTAAATCAAATATTTCTTAAATTCTTTTTCACGATAACGCTACTGCAAGAGCATATATGATGCATAAAAATACATTTCATATCAGCATTAATAATATATTCTCCACTCAATATCATCTGAGACCTTATTCGAAATATTTGTGCCAAGATTTAAAAATCTTGCAACCTCATATGCATACACTTATAATAAAATTTTGGGAGAATATCTATCTTCTGGTGGTCATATTTTTCTTCAATTTTTCTTCAAAGATCTGCTGGATCTTTTGACAGTAAGACATCCAGTTTTGCTTTATTTTCCTCCTTTTATTGTATCTTCCAGACTATTAGCATTTAAATGTATTTCAACATTTAATGCCCCGATAAATTTCTTCCGGAAATTTCAAGGGCCTCCAATTCAAATAACTGGAATGATAAAAGATATAAATATGAAAGTAATAGAAATATATAATATATATGCTTACTTGATAAATCTTTCGGTAGTAATAATAGCATAATAATAAAGGATATATAGTATATGCTTACTCGATAAATCTTTCAACAGTACTAATAGCATAATAATAGAGGATATATAATATATGCTTACTCGATAAATCTTTCAGCAGTACTAATAGTATATAATTACCAAATTATTATTCAAATTCTAGAAATATAATTGTTTTTATTTTTATACTTACTGATATATTTTTTTATTAATTTTTGGACTGGGACAAATAGTGTAAGCCCAGCCTACTACATGGACCAAGCCCACGCAGCAGGCCCACAACCCAAGACCAAGTACCTCAAGCTCAGCAGCCCCAAGCCCGCGACCCATCTGCAGTCAGGTCTGACCGCCACTACACGGGTCAACCCACCCGTTTGGACGGGTCGTCCTCAACCTGCAGATGGTTCACCTGCAGCAGCGACGCAACGAAAGGCGAGGGCGGCGACAGCTGAGACGCACACTCGACGCAGGGGACGGTGTGTCGTCGGCTGCTCGCAGGAGGAAGCGCGACAGCGTGAGACGAAGGTGGATCCGACGGGTCGCTCGTCAGGTCATCTCCTCCTAGCGACGAGTCAGGCTGCAAAAACGAAAGAGGAAGGCGGCGTCAGGTCGGCGACGGCGCAGGGAAGAGGATGTGGAGGCGGTGGCACGAACGACAGCGTAGAACTCTTGGGCGTGAACAGTGATAGAGGGTGGAAGAAGGTGACGGTTTGGTTTTTTTCTGTTTTCTTTCTATTTCTGGGTTGGTTTTTCTTCTCTGGGTAGAGATTCTTCATGCTGATAACGTGTTATAAAAGTAGAAATTAATACAGTGAAATAGCCTGTGAAGAAGAAGGAGAAAGAGAGAGGACGAGAGCCAGCTGAATGTTTTCTCATTTTATTTCATCTCACAGCAGCCAGTAAATTGGCATCAATGTATAGAAAAACAAGGAGGGGTAGGTGGATGTACAGTGTTACAATGACAAACACATGTTCCATGCTTGAAAGCTCAAATGGCATTTCTTAACTTGAAAGCTCTGGGCTTAATTCTCACCCTTGAAAATTATTATAATTGGCAGTGATATTCCATCAAGTAAGGGTAGTATGTTCTTGGCATTTCTTATCACTTCCAGAATTCCAAGCTTCCCAAATTCATCAGCACAACATTTAATCTCGACATCATCATTAGGCATTTCTATACCTAAACTGTCATTCCCATACTCAACTTCAATTCATTTGGAATTGAAGAAATCTATGAAGCAGCTTTGTGGCACCAGCTTTTCTAAGAACCCGAGGGAGAAAAGGAAAACCACCTAACTAGGCCACTCTAACCCATCGGCCTTTCCTCCTTCTTTACAGTTAGTAAGGCTGTTGGAGTATCCTTTCTTCCTAATCTTATGAGCGGATAAGAGTGAATCAATCATTATAAAACGCCCAAAAACAGAAAAACATATTCGTGTTTTCCACGGATTGAAACTTCTTCGTAACTGTAAGCATGAATTCTCACCAATAATAAATCTAGAGCTCTTACTTTCTACAGATTCAGTAACATTTTCACGACTAAAAACAGTAAGAATCTCATCATGCATAACCACTTCATCAATTAATCCAAAATCATCCAAACATCCATTTTTTTAGTAAGTTCATAACTCTTACCAATCAAACCTTTATTTTAATCATTTGCAGCCAAATCAGAGCCATTTGTTACCTCATATTCAGCATCTTCAACCTCCTCAATTTCTTCATTTTCATTATTCCCAAGCTCATCACTTTCAAGGAACAAGATCACCTGATTTATGATAAATGTTTTTCTATCCAACAAATCCAAGCCGAGCTCTTCTTCCAACTTCTGCCACAACATGTTTATCGTCATTGTATCGAGGTTAGAAAATTGAAGAACTTCCCTCAACCTTTCAATGATCTCCCAATCAGAAACCATCTTCTTGGTTTCTAGAAAATCAATGGGACAGGACCCTTAAAAATTCCAGAATTCTGCAGAAGCTTGATAATTTTCTTGAAAAATTCTAGAATTCTGCAGAACTCACAAAGTTGATTTTTTTTGTTACTGTTTCATTGATTTTCTCTCTAGTCCTTTTGTATTCTATTTTGATCACTCATAGCAAGTCACACAATACACTAATGAAGTGAAAACAACAACTTTCTTACTTTTATTTCACTTGCATTTCCAGAAAAACAAAGCATATATTTATAGGCTTGGTGGTTGCAACTACTTTCTGCAGAAAGTGCAGCACCCCACTAAACCTTGCAATAATGTGCAGCAGCAGACCCATAATCTAACTGACGACCAAGCCACTTGATCTTCTTGGTTTGCTAAACATGAATCCTTCTAAGAATGATCAGGCAAACATAAAAAAACAATAATTGAAAGCACACGCAACTTGCACACTAGACATTCTTCTAGAAATAAGCTAAAGTACCAAATTTGCTACTGCAATTTTCAGCAGAAAAACAAAGCACATATTTATAGGCTTGGTGGTTGCATCTACTTTCCGCAGAAAGTGCAGCACCCCACTAAACCTTGCAATAATGTGCAGCAGCAGACCCATAATCTAACTGACGACCAAGCCACTTGATCTTCTTAGTTTGCTAAACATGAAGCCTTCCAAGAATGATCAGGCTAACATAAAAAAAATAATAATTGAAAGCACACACAACTTGCACACTAGACATTCTTCTATAAATAAGCTAAAGTACCAAATTTGCTATTGCAATTTTTAGCAGCAACTTGATCACACTGCTAACGCTCCCCTATGATCAAGCTACTCTTCACATTCAGTTGACTTCTCAGAATTTCAAACCTATTCCTTGGAAGTGGCTTAGTAAACAGGTCTGCCAATTGTTCCTCTGAACGGCAATGCATCACTTGAACTTCTCCTTCACTCTCAGCTTCATAAATCACATGATACTTGATCTTGAAATGCTTTATTCTTCCATGATCAATTGGATTCCTTATCATGGTAATGGCAGATTGATTATCACAAAACAATTCCGTAGGCTCTTTTTGTTCCATTTTGAGATCAGACAAGATTTTTCTGAACCAAATGACTTGATTCACAGTGGATGCTGCTGCTAAGTACTCTGCTTCAGCACTAGATTGTGCTACAACACTTTGCTTCTTTGAACACCAACCATATGCACTAGAGCCTAGCAAAAACACATATCTAGTTGTGCTCTTCATGTCATCAACACTACCAGCCCAATCACTATCACTGAAAACCTTCAATTTAGCATCCTTGATTGAACTGTAATGCAAGCCAATGTTGGTAGTGCCTTTCACATATCTAAGCACTCTCCTCATCACAGCTGCATGACTCTACTTAGGAGAATGAAGATACCTGGACAATAAATTTATTGCAATTAGCAAGTCAGGCGTGTTGTTGTTAAATACAACAAACACCCTACACAACTCTTGTAAATGCTCTCTTCAGCTCCTTCTTCAGATTTGTTTTCTGAAAGTTTTGTATTCTGAATAAGAGGAGTTGCTACAGAGTTACAAGAATCAATTTTGAACTTCTTTAGGATTCCTTCAGCATATTTTTCTTGTGAAATCACAATTCCTTAACTCCATTGCTTCACTTCCACTCCAAGAAAATATTGCATCAATCCTAGATCAGACATCTCAAATTCTTTTTCCATTTCAGTTTTGAAAACTGAAATCTTGCTTTGATTAGTTCCCGTAACTAGCATATCATCAACATAGAGGGAGACTATTATCAAATCTTCACAAAAACTTCCTTTCACATAGAGAGTTGCTTCACTGTCACTCCTTTTGAATCCTTGCTCAGCCAAATAACAGTCAATGCGGCTATACCAAGCTCTTGGAGCTTGTTTCAACCCATAGAGAGCCTTTCTCAACCTATACACATGATCTTCCTTGCCTTCCATAACAAATCCAACAGGTTGTTCAACATACACTTCTTCATCCAGGATTCCATTTAGGAATGCAGACTTTACATCTAAATGGTACACCTTCCACTTATTCTGTGCAGCAACTGCCAACAACAACCTTATAGTGTCGAGTCGAGCCACAAGAGTAAAGGTCTCAAGATAGTCAAGACCAAACTGTTCAGCATAGCCTTTCACAACCAGCCTTGCATTGAACTTTGAAATACTTCCATCAGGGTTTAGTTTGGTACAAAAACCCCATTTGACTCCAATAATCTTCTTATTTCCAGGCCTAGCCTCAAGCTCCCCAGTAGCATTCTTGTTGATCGTGGCAATTTCAGTCTCCATTGCTCTTCTCCAGTGCTCAAATTCTGCAGCCTCCTCTTAGGAATTTGGCTCAGACTCTATAAAGTTACATCTTTCATAGACTTCAGCAAGTGGCTTGATCTTTGCAGGAGGAGTATCTGAATCATAGTCCTCTTGGTTTAGGGGTTCTTCAATTGGTATTGCCTTAGGTGAAACTTCTAGGCTTGCATTCTGAATTTTTTGAATCCTCCAATCCCAATAAGCATTCTCATCAACTTTGAGATCCCTCGTAGTTACAACTTTCTCATTATCGATCAAGATTACCCGATAGCATTTTGATTGGCTGCTATAGCCAAGAAAGATCCCTTTTGCTACCTTAAAATCCAACTTTCTTTTCTCAGCTGGAATATGCACATAACAGAGGGAGCTGAACACTTTAAGGTGCTTAACTGTTAGTTTTTTACCAGCCCAACCTTCAATGGGAGTCTTTCTTTCAATTGATTTTGTTGGAAGCCTATTGAGTAATGATTTTTTTGTCAGAGATGATATTTTACATGCGCCTAAAATAATTATTACAATACTGCTTGTACACATATTGGGCTAATGAACTTACTAAGCCGATGTAATTCCTGCTGGTCACTGAAAACAATATGGAAAAGCGTGGACTTACAATACTTCTAACTAATTATCGAGGATGGAATAACCCCACGAATAATGGTAACACTGAACCCTAAACATAAGCAATAGTCACTACTGTCTCACCCATAAACATAGCAGACATCTAAATTTTGCACAAATGCCACTTCTTAAAGCTTAAACACTCACTCTTACTTTTCTCCCACTCAAACCCAACAAACAGCACAACACACGCTCTTTGTTTGATAGATCTATCACCTATTTGAGTTTAAAAAATATTTCTCCAATTATTTGTGGGGTTTGCTAATGGTTAGTATTAATTTATTTTTGAAAAGAAAATAAAAATTAGGTCACACGGCCCAATTAAAAACAAAGGAAAAAAATAGAAAAGAAAATACAAACAAAACAAGTAAAAGAAAAACATACCAAACTATTTGTTTAATCTCCTCAGACACGAATGCAACAAAGACAAACGAAGATCATGCCAAGGGAATGGCCGCGCACGACGACATGCCTTTGGATGGAAAGAATGCTTCAACGTTGTCTATCAATTCTTTCCCCAACCTTCTGTTTATTTTTTCTCTCCAAAGACAGAGAGAGAGCATAAGGGAGGCTCACAAAAATATCTTCGTGTCGGTAAAGAGATAGGGGAAGGTTAAGGAGAGAGAAAAATTAAAAAAATTATAACCAAAAATTTCAAAAGTACCCTTTGATCTACTCATGTGTTATAAGACAAAAATTTGGTGCTTCTCAGATAGAATCATGACAGATGGTGAAAACCCTCACTATCCCATTTTATATATATGTATAGACTAGATAAATACCAGAGGATTGCTCGGGATTAATTAAATTTTAATAATAGCTAATTTGTATAAGAAATCAACCATAACCATAATTTATAATAATAATAGTTTTATTTGAAAATTAAGTTTC
The DNA here is from genome assembly GCA_028386065.3 of Turnera subulata. Taxonomy (NCBI): domain Eukaryota; kingdom Viridiplantae; phylum Streptophyta; class Magnoliopsida; order Malpighiales; family Passifloraceae; genus Turnera; species Turnera subulata. The sequence continues at coordinate 32,429 of JAKUCV010007139.1, forward strand.
ATAAAAATCTAGGATAAGAATACAACTATAATGACCATTATTATAATAAAGTAGTTACTTTCGTTAATTTATAGCTGGATTAATAGTATAATTTTTTTTCTTAGTGAAAGTAAATCATGCATATTGAAAGTAGATCATTAATCGAGTTAATTTAATTAATAAAGTAATTATTGATTGAGTACCTAGATTAATTGACTCTGTAAGTGTTGGTTAATCTTTTGCAACTAAAATAATTGTACAATCGTCGATCAATTTTGATTTTTTTTTAGTAAAGTGGAATTGAATTGCATTGCAGGTAGTATCAAGGCTGTTAAATCGAGTTTTCACCTTGACTCGAAAAGAGTCCTATCAAAAAAAGAAAGTAAAAAACATAAGAGTCTATAAAATTTAATTATGTTTATTAATTAGATATATAAATGACTCAATTATGCTATTCTACCTAAAATTTTCTTATAATCATTCAAATTCAACCTAGATTACCAAATATTATAATTAAAATTTATTTAAACTAAATATTTTAATGAAAAATAATAATAACAAATCACATGATTAAGTTACATTGCATTGATAGTATCATAAATTCAAAATTAAAATACACGAGATGTCTCTAATAGAAATACTTGAAAAATAACATTAAGTGCATAATATTCAAATAAAAATTACAACACAACATCATCAATACAAATACTCAATTGGTGTGTCATGTAAACTGTCTCTGCCCACATCATATATGATGAACCAACATTAGTGCTACTACTAACACCACTATCTAAAGCATCATTGGCGCAACCACGAACATCATAGACCATGTTAAGTAGGATCTCAAAAGGTGATTCCTTTCTATATGTGCAATCATTTTCTTCCTCATCGCTTTCAATCTTCTTATAGTATTAATAATTCGTACCATATTCTTTGTTGAAGGTTCATCTTGGTCAGCTCCCTCTGAGATCCATTCATCTTCGGAGTGGATATCTTCAATATTTCCATAGAATTCTTTCTTTGTAGGTCCATCTTTCAATTTCAGATTGCACATCACAAAAACTAAATCATTCTTCTTCTTTTGTTGCAAGCAGTTCCTTGACTTTGTGTGAACTTAAAAAAATTTCAAAAAACACCATTAAGAGAGCAATGATATTTGACATGAATAAACAAATTGAAAAAAAATATATAAACATATCACATCTTACTATATCAAAGGCACTCCAATTACGTTCACATCCAGACAAACTACAAGTCAAGCTTAAAACTCAAACGACAAGTTTTTGTAACTCTATCATTGATCACCATAAGAATCCCACCACTTAGCTGGATGTTTTTATCCCTTGTTGCCATTGCAGCTTCAATACCAAATAGACCATTTGCATCTTTAATGAATCATGGTGCAGGTCTATTTTACACGTCTCATCCTTGTCGGACACCATTCTTGTCAATCATTCATAGAATGTAATTTTAAATTGTGCATTAACTTTGAAATTAGGAGCATAATGGTATTGTGGATTCAAATAATAACCCGCCACATGTAAAGGTCTGTGAAGATAAAGTGCCCATCTTTTATCAATAATTTTCTGTATAGGTTCGTACCTAAAAAACGAGGGTTAAACTTTCATTCATTAGCAATGAAAAAAACTTATTAAGTTATTTAAGACAAACCAGTGGCTTCTAGTTATTTCTCCAATAAGCAATTTGATAAAAATAATACAGACTGAAATTGTACCATTTATTCACATTTCCAAAGTTCACTTGTTTCTTCTCTTTTGCGTTGTCCATTGCAGCATAAATAAATTCCATAGCTAGTTTCTCATCTAAATCAACTAACTGGAATATTCTAACAAGAGGTAGCGCGACTTTAAGACCAGTGAGTATATATATATGGTTACTTTTCTCCTTGTTACAATAGTGACTTGTTGAATCTCCAATTTGTTCTCAAAATCTTCCAACATCAAACCAACACAATGAGCAGCACAAGATTTCCAGAATAAATTTTTTCTCTATTGCATCAATAACTCTCCAACTATTTTATAATTACCAGCATTATCTGTAACCACCTGAACAACAATTTCCTCTCCAATTTTTTCCACAAATTCATCTAGCATTTCAAAAATTTTGATCGCCATTTTAGAGAAATCTGATGTATCCAATGATGATAAAAAGATTGTCCCTTTGGGACTATTCACCAAAAAGTTACAAATAGAATGTAGTTTCTTGTTTGATCAACCATCAGACATAATTGAGCACCCGGTCTTCCTCCATTCAAGTTTATACTCCTCAAGCATTTTCTAAGTATTGTCTACTTCTTGTTTCAAATACTTCTCTCTGACCTTATTATAGGAAGGAGGTTTGAACCTCGGTCTATGTTTCGCCACCAACTCCATTGCCTTTATGAATTCTGGGTTGTTAACACAATTAAATGGAAGTGTACTTGTGTAAAAGAAGCGAGCAATTTGCTGACATACAGCCTCCCTTAAATCCTTCTAACACATGATATTAATTGTTGCTTGAGTGTTTTTACTACTGGATTTTGTTGCAAGTGGTCTTGAAGTTGAGCCATTCCTATCTCTGTCATCAACATCTTCATCCTCTTTCTTTTCAAAATTAATTTTTCTTCCTTCTTTGATACTTCTAAATACTTCAATATCATAGACATAATCTTCTTTTAAACATCTTCTGGCACGCTAGGACATGGCTCTATATCTTTACGAGTGCAAACCAAAGTGTTGCTTATATCTGTAAATACCTCCTCCCATGATCTTCTCACAGAATTTGCATTAAACCCATCTAAATTTTTTGTCTAAATCAATACCATATTTTCATACCACATCATTTGTTGCTCCATTTAAATTTTTTCTTTTAAATCTACTTGCACCAAGTCTTACAATACTAGTTGAATTCGAGGAAGAATCGAACACATTGACACTAGGAGGTAAAGAAGCCATTGCTTATTTATAAGAGAAATAATACAATGCTGGATATTAACTGGAGACATAATTTTTTAGAATAGGAAAATAAAAGCATTAAGGAAAAATTCATATATACTAGTAAAAACTACTTAACAGGAAAGAAAAAAAAAAAATCTAATGCAGGCCTATAGCAATGTACAAATTGAACAAATACTCAATAAAAAAAAATGCATAAGTACTACAGCATAAAAGTAATGGCTAAACATATTAATTAGGCCTAAAGCAACCCCACTCGGCTATATCAATTTTTTGGCTTTCTTGGAAATAATTTATGAAAAGCTAAGCAATCTCAGTTGCAAGAGGAAACAAAATTATGTTCATAGTAACTGGACAAGAAAAGAATTGCTATCATCCGATGCCATCTTCTTCCTAACTAGGAGTTTAATTGTATGCCAATTTAGTTTCAAATTTTTAGTCCTAGAATTTACACCAGAGTTGACTATTGAGTAGCTCATGCCAGATACACTTGTCCAGGATGAATATTTTCATTAATATATATAAATTCTAAAGTATATCCAAAATAATATCAATTATTTTAAGCCATCAAAATTAGAAATTCTCGCTAATTGTTATCTTTGCCAAAGGAAAAAATTAAAAACTCAACCGAGAGCCAATAAGTTTGCATCATACTCAAAGTAAAAAACCCAAACTCTTACCATTGTACTATCTATAAAAACTGAACAGTAGATAATAAACATGACCAGTCGAGAATCGCAATAACTCCAATTTACCCATCCATAACAACCAACAATTTAGCAAATTGTTAAACAACCACTCTATCATGAAATCCAAAGGAGCTTATCAACAATTAAAAGACTACATAAGATGCTAACCTCTTGGTCTGTTTTAGCAACACAAAAAGCTCCAAAATCCTCCAAACATAGTTTCCCTTAGTTGTTCTTCACAGTGAACAAAGAAAGCTCAAGAGTCCTCCAAATACAACTGTCCTTGAGTTGTTCTCCATGGTAGATAAAGAGTGGTGAACTTGAATTTTAGGGAACATTGAAGAGGGAACTTGAATTTTAGGGTTAACCCTTGAAGTTGGAGTTGAACTAAAAGTAAAGGCCTGCCTTTGCCCGATTTCTCTTTTTTTTTAAAATTTTTTATGTCCGTTTTTTTTTAGTATTTAAAAGAAATTAAAGTAAACTCGTGTGCACTCGGTAAAAACGTACAGTTTTACCTATTTTAATGATCCCAAACGCGTTTTTACTTGAGTTTACCACAAAAGCAATCCTATACCCATTTTGACCCTTTTTTTAGGCACAAAGACGTAAAAACGTGAAAACGGCCGATTCAAAACACGATTTTAACAGCCTTGGGTTGTATTTTCTTATTTGACACTTAAGGATTAAACTAATGTGAAACTACTTGAGAAAATGTAACAATAATCGGATTAATAGATTATGAATTGTTAATAGTTTTGAATAAAAATGAAAATTAATTTATTAGCTAATATAATATACCATGACTTGTTAACCTAATTACTAAGAAAGATCAAAAGCTACCACTAATATTTTAGTTATTAGAATCAAATCAAATTTCATTTAAAAAAACTAGGTTAGGGGGTGAACCTAACAAAGAGATATACAATACAAAGTATACAAGCTAGCAAGAGCTTGAAATTGTACAACTGAAGACTAGAAGAAAACATATGATGTATCAAACAGAGCAAGAAAATTTAATGCACCAAAAGTCACTTAATGCCTGTAGTTCCAGGGATAAATGACGACCCTTGAGGTTTGACAGACCATCAAACCTCAACTTGACATTAGCACACAACTGCTAGGATTGCATCAGGAGATAGAGAGCAGTGGGTGAACTGTCGGGTGTCCCTCTCCCTCCAGACAAGATAAATGCATGAACACCAAGCATGGCATAGGATTATAGAGTTGCACCCAAAGAAACTCGGATGGCCATTGGAAGGCGGATCGGTGTACATTGCATAGGAGAAGAATACGGACTAAATTTATGTTGTATATGGACTTGCAAAGAATAAATGATCTCGAGATTCTTGAGGGTGGGAGAAGAAAAGACATGATGCACCAGATAATACTCCCTAACTACACAACCTCTTCCTTGTCCCTAAGCAATGAAGAATAGTTAGCCAAGTGACAAACCCATGTTTAGGAATCAAGCTAGTAGTCTAGAGCAGTTTATACCATGTTGTGCGAGGCTTTTTGGCTCGGATATGCTCCCAGGCATTGCGAACAATGTACACACCGGGAAAGAGAAATAGTCCATCAGACTTCATCATCAGAAGGAGATGGAGTAATCGAGTGGAAAATAGCTTGCTACAACTAGGAAAAAATGGGCAATTAGAGGTAGGCCAAGTCCAAGAATTATGAGTAATCAACATACCTACCTTTGCTTGAAATGGGATTTTAGTTCTAGGAATTAAAGCAACAAGAATGAGAGAGGACAAGAGCACATGAGGGTGCCAATTAGCCCACCAAACAAAGTTATGTTGAGAGTGTGGGAAAATAGATGAGAAGGATTGTCCCAATTTAAGGATTTTTTCGTATGCTCTATGAACAAACAGAGGGGATTGAGATGCTCCATATGCTTCAGCCTTTAAGAAGATAAGTAGAAGTCCAAGCCACCTATAAGGAACCAGCAAAGAGATGCCTCACAATACACGCCAGGTTCCATTCATTGAATTTTTTAGACCTAGTCTACCCTCTTGTTTTGGAAGTGTAAGGTCTGACCATGCCATTTTTGCCTTATGACCATCGTTTGGAGCGCCTAACCAGAGAAAGGAGGCATGAAACCTTTCTACCTCTTTAAAGACTGCAGTGGGTAAGATAAAATATTGGTCCAGTAACTTTATATGTTATACAACATTGATAGAACTAGCTTCTAACAAAAGAATGGTGTGTTGAGCTCTATGACTTGATGCTTGACAATATGATTAGGTACTCAGGGCAAGAAAAATTCACTTTTTATTAGGTTAAATTTGAGACCAGAGAAGAGATAAAACTCCTAAAAAATTTTTTTTTTCTACAATAGCAGCTTGAAGACATCCATCCGAGAAAACCATCAAGTCATCGGCAAAGTATAGATGTGTATACCTATGAGCCAATTCATGAGCAAGGAGAACATTATCAACAATGCATCTCCTAGGAATGAAAGTTGATTGACTTTGACTAATAAGCGAAGGAAAAAATTTTTACAATCTATTAGCCAGTATTTTTAAGATGCACTTGTATAAGGTTGAATTTATGCAATAGGCCAAAAGTTGGTGAGCTTTTGGGCACTAAGAACTTTGGGAATCAGACTAATAATAGTAGAATTCACATCTTACAATAATTTACCAGATGTAAAGAATTCTTGTATTGCTGTAATAACATCAGGCCCCACAATACTCCTTAAAGATTTGAAAAACGCAACAATATAGCTACCAGGGCCAGGAGCTTTATTAGTTTCTAAGGAAAACATGGCAACTTTGATCTCCTCAGTAGAAACATCATTTACAAGCATCAAAGAGTAAGCTATAGAAAGAGTACGATGAAACAATGACTGAAAAAAGAAACAACGATGGAACTAACTTCAGGAATCTTTTTGCCTAAATAATCAGAGTAGGAATGCACAATAGTATCCTCTCTTTGGCGTGGATCATGAGCAGAACACCCTGAGGATTAATGAGAGTGCGGATGGTATTTCTAGCTTTCCCTACTTTGACCATACTATGAAAGAATCTAGTATTGGAGTCTCCATAGGATAGCCAGGAAATTCGTAACTTTTGTCTCATAAAAGATTCTTTAGTTGTTTTAAGTTCATAAAGAGAGATAGTAATAAGCCTCATTCATGAACGACCAAATTAGGTTGTATATCCTTGCAAATATTTGACATTAGAAAGAGTGCAGTTCTTGCTCTAATAGAGCAGTCTTCTTATAAAGATCACCATAAGTAGACGATGAAATTTCTTTAGCTCACATTTCAAAAAGTTCAGTTTTTGCCAAAGTTGAAACATATGATAACCATCAATTCTTTGAGACTAAACACTAGAAATAGTGGACAGAAAAGTTGAATGTGAAAGCCAAAAGTCACAAAACTTGAAAGGTTTTGGCCCCGTTGAAAAGGAAACAACACTGGAAAATAAAATGAGGCCATGGTTAGATGCACTAGGAGCAAGAAACTCAACCGAGCTATGAAGAAATCCATTGAACCATTCTGCATTGACTAAAAAACGATCCAATTTATGTAGAATAGGATTATCAGGTTGACTATTGGACCAGGTGAAGAGAGTCTAGTAAAAGGATGGTCTAACAATCTAGTGGATACTAAACAAGCATTGAAACTTGCAATCACTACAGATAGATGCGAAACTGAAGATCGAGATTTTGAAATTGAGTGAATCACATTGGAATCTCACAATAGACACCAAGGTTTTGCACCAACAACAGAAGCAGACTTGGAGATGCTAGGAAAAAGCATTGATGAGTGCTCTATAATAGAATTAGAGCTGTATATAAAGAAAGCAAAGTAGCTTGAGTGCTGGTCAATACTTTCAACAAAGCAATGCAAAGCCTAGACTGATGAATATATTATTGTGATAAAAATTTGGCCAGACCAGAATAACCAAATGTTCCCCAAACAGGCATGTGAATAATTGTTTGCGAAATTCCAGTGGGTCAAGAAGACTTTCATGACATCCAAAAGATGGTGTGGTTGATTTTTGTTTCCACAAAGCATATATTTTCTACAGAACTACTATGAATACACTTTAATACTTCTTTTTGCTTTAAAGGGTCATTCAGACCCCTTACGTTCCAAAGAAACTACTTCATTAGGTAGGTTAAATGAGAGGCACAATGCCCCTATTAGAGAGACTTGGGGAGGCTTGCAGCGAGATCCCCTACCACATTTAGTTTTATGCCCCTTAGCAAGTTGTTGTACTAGCACATTAACACCACACCAATAGATGCAGCACAAGTGCATTTGGGACTAGCCACAAGTTTTGTAGGTGGGAGCTTCAAGAGAGAATTAGAACCAGTAGGTCTAGAGGATTGAGTTTGATCAGAATGTTTAGAAGAACAAACTACAGTGGGTGAATTAGCGATTGGCATTAGGCCATCATTAGAAGCAACGTTAAGAAAATTAGCTTGAGAAAGCTCAAGAGATTTGGCCACATCAGAGTAAGGAGTTGAGGAAAGCTTAGGCAAAGCCTCAGTAGAAGCAATAGGATCCTCAATCATTGAAGCAAGTATAGCAGAAGCAGAAGAATCAATAGTATCAACTAGTGTTGGATCAGTAGAAACAACCTTTGGAACCCACTTTGATATCACTGTCCTAGTAAAGTAGGCAAGCTCATGATAACCCCAATTTGCACATTTACCACAACATTGAGGCCACCAGGGATAAAAGACATCAATGAAAACTTTCACTCCATTGATATCGACTACCAATTCATGCTTTAACTACTTGGAAAAATCAACTTCAACGTAAACTTTTGCATTGTCACCTTTGAAAAGTTTTGAGCAATCCTGATCAGCATGTAGAGGCGTACCAATGGCACTAGCTAGATAGCTAAGCCCTTCCTAAGTTAATAACTCCAAAGGCACATTCTTTAAATGAACCCAAACAAGATACACAGAAGTACTAAAATCCAGTTTCTAGAAAGAAGAGCTCCACAGCTAGGGAACTAGAGGAGTCCCTGGTGATGAATAAGTAGTTTTATTTGGAAACTGGAACAAACAAAGACCATCCTTATAAGAAGAAATAGAAATTCGACCATCCTGACCCTAGAGTTTAATGACAATGGCATGAATCAATCCCATTCTCAGTATAGCCCCTACAAACCAGAAATAGAAGTCATAGAAGCAGGAAAAGCAACAACTAACTTCCCTGTGGATCCAGAGTCAAGCTCTGTTTAGGGCGTGGAATTGCAGTTTTCACTAACTCTAGGAAGAGAATTGGACAAAGATTGCCCACTGGGTAAACTCGTTGCAACACGAGAATTAGAGATCGTCGGAGCAAAAGTCACCGGCTGGAACAGTGGTGACGTGCTTCTGTACCAGTCGAGGAGCAGTCGCAGAGGTAGGCTAGGGAAGCACAATTTTTACTAAATCAAGCACGAGAGTGATTTAGCAAAAGCCAGACCGTTTGCATTGTATAGAGAAGAATCCATTAGGGTAAAGCAATAGATAACCAATGAGAGAGTAAAGAAACAGAGCCCACAAGAAAATTTGTCGTGAAAATCTGTTTGATGAACTGAATTTTGAAGGGGAAATTTCTTAGAGAGTGAGATACAACTAACATCGTAGGCTATAAGTTGAAGGAACAACGGACAAGCATTGGACAGAGGTAGAAATTGAGAACCAATTGTTTGAACAAGGGATGGTAATGGGTGCTTGTTAGCAGGGAATCCCCGAATGGGGAATGGGGAATGGGGATGGGGGATATTTTTCCCAAACAGGGGCGAAGATGGGGAACGTTTTGGCCCCGTACGGAATTTGGGAATGGGGCGGGGTAGCGCTCCCCCTTACCCATGGGGACCCCGAAATAAGCAAAAATATGAAATTATTGTTGAACCATTAGCCGGTTAATATATCTATCAATACTAAAGTAGGTTTTTAGTCATTTCTTTCCTTTACACACTCAAATTATTATTGAAAAACACTAAAATTACGTTTGAAAAAAAACTAAAAATATATTATCACGTGTGTGGGGGCATGAGTGTGCTACGAACTTTAATAATGCTTAGTTTTAGTTTAGCCACATTATGTGACCTCTCTCCTTCTCCCTGAACTTTCTAGTTTTCGATTTCAAGTCCTAATACTAATAGCGGCAATGTTCTCTAAAATCACCATCAACTTATCCTCCATTTTCAACCACCACTGCTCTAGTGACCATCATCTGAGCTTTCTAGTTTCCGATTTCAAGTCCTAATACTAATAGCGGCAATGTTCTCTAAAATCACCATCAACTTATCCTCCATCTTCAACCACCACTACTCCAGTGACCATCACCGTCACAAATATATAAATTTGGCTTGCTCATTGTTCTTTCCTCTGTTTATCTTTACACAATTATAGGAGTTGTATCGTTCAGGTACAGTTTTTGTCTTTGTTAGAGTTGAGGATTGATACACCAGTAATACGACCACTCTCATCTTCTCCAAATAAATATACATATGCATGCAGATTTTGGTTTTGAGTAACTTTAACGATACAATCAAAGATGAAATTTTGTGGTTTGCATCTTATGGGAAACTCATTCACTATTACAAACAAATAAAAAAAGAAACTCCTTTGGTCGTTTACGATTAATACTTCAGTATACAATCCAACTTTGGAGAAGAGACGTGGTAAAAATGAATCTATGGTTCCATTCTCTTTTTTCTTGTGTCTTGTTTCATTGTAATAATTAATAAATATTGTATTTCTCATCTCCTTTTCTTTGTATAGGTTGTTTTGTTAGTTTTTAATTTTCTTGAATTATAATTTGAATCATGTATTGTAAGCTAAACAATTAAAATTATTTACCAGTTGGCTTTAATTACTTTCTAAGAAATATATTTCATCCTCTTTTTACCTATGAAATAGGAGGATGGGTCCCTGTGGGGATCTTAATCCCTGGGGGTATACTTTTGGGCAGGGGCAGGGGAACATTTTGGAAATGGGGGTGGGGAGCCTTGCACCACACGGACCCGGACCCATTGCCATCCCTACATGGAACAAATATTGACAGCACAGAGTGGGTTTCTGGTACAGTTGGTACCGAACTTCATTACGTTGGGTCAATCGTGTGTCTACAACTTTTCTCAAGACATTTATATACCTGGAATTTTAGCGGGCAGGTCAATCATGGGTCTCGGACGGGGCATGTGCTGACATTCTGCCTGATTTTGGGCAGCTGCCCGTGGCTCGAAACGACGTAGTATCGTCACGATACGACGTCGTTTAGCATCCATGTGGCAAGTGCGGGTCCCACTCATTGTCCTAGGGACTAATGCGATTTCATGCCCCGGTTCTACCGCGGTTTAGGAAGTTCAACCGAAAAGACCACATGACACTTACAACCAAATACAACACCAACTATGTTAATTGTGGACAAGAAATTAATGCATTTAACACCTCTCCAATAAAAAATTAATGCATTTAATGTATTAATTATTGACAACAAATCCAAAATCATCGCTTCAAATAAAGGGAAAAAACATCGCTTCCTCTCATAACTAACCTCCTCCACCCATCGTCTATTCTTCATTAGAAAATAATAATAAAAAATCATCTTTCCTTTATCACTTCAAATCTAATAACAGAGGACAACCCCTCATGTCAACAAGCCCCCATGCCAGCAAGCCGAGTCCCAGTCTAATTCAAGACAACTATGGAACCGCTGCCCTTCTCCTCCCTCCTCTCCTCCCCAAACCCAGTGGCCTCTCTCCTCCACCACCACCATGCCATCTCCTGCCAGATCTCTCCCTATTCCATTCGGTCTTCGACACCTCGCAACAACAACTCCTTTTTTATATATAATTCTTCATTTTCTAATGAATAATTTCACTTCTTTGAGGTTGGACGAGAGAAGGAGGTGAGGTCGTGTTGGGATCAAGTTGGGGTTATGTTGTCGAATTTGGGTTGGGTTTATGTTGATGCAAACGACGACTATGAATTGGGTATATATTTTTGTAGGATGTTTATTGGGAATGGGTATATACGGTTGGATTCAATCATGGGGAGGCTTTGAAAGAGGAGATGGATGGCGTGATTGGGGCTGGGAGCGAGTGGTTGAATTTACAGTGAGGGGACAGGGAGGGTGGTGATGGGGTTTGCGGGTGGTGGTGGTTTTTTCTTCTTGTTTTATTATTTTTTTTTCTTGTAGAAGAGATGTATGACGAGATTGGGGATGGGAAAAAGGAAATAGGAAGAACATGGGGTCGTCAATTTTGTAGAGGAGAGGGGAGGCAAGGAGGGTGGTGATGGTGGCGGTGATGGGGTTTGCTGGTGATGATGGCGCTGATTGTTTTTCTTTTTTTTTCTTATAAAAAATAGTTGACAAGGAAATATAAAGAGAGATTAAGGATTAAATTGTATCATATAAAGATTTTTATCGAGAAAAAGTAGAGAAGATTAAGGAGAGAATTTAGAAGAAAAAGGAGAAGAGAATTTTTTTATTTAAAATTCGAATAGGATATGGATCCTGTTTGTGTGAATCGCAATAGTTTTTTTTATTTAATTTAGCATGTCAACAAAAAAATTGATTTAAGGTTTATATTTGGGAGTTTCGGGCATATGTCGGGCCAGGAAATTCTCTTGATGAACCTCTTAAATCGGGTGGTTGGTCCCTAGGAGAATGGTGGGACCCACACCTACCACATGGATGCTAAACGACGTCGTATCATGACGATACTACGTCGTTTTGAGCCACAGGCAGCAGCCCAAAATCGAGTAGAAACCACGTCAGCACATGCTTCGCTTGAGACCCATGACTGACCTGCCCGCTAAAACTTCAAGTATATAAATGTCTCGAGAAAATTTTTAGGTACATATTTGACCCAACGCAAGAAATTTGGGTATCAACTATACCAAAAACCTGCACAGAGTCCCAAATTGTATCTTAATTGTTTTGGAAAATGAATCAACCAAACCGCGTGACCAAATAAAATCAAAAAATTGCACTTGTGTTTTATTATATTAAGTTTATAGTAAAATAATTTTAGTATTCAACCCTTTCAATACACATTATGGGTAAAATCATTTTGTACAAACATATCAAATCAAAACTTAATAATAAATACAGAAGAAAACTTTAAAATCACCAGATGTAATCTAGGCATAGATTCACATGTTTTTTTTTTCAAATCCAAATCTATATATGTATGTATATTAGGAAGAAAATTCAATTAATAGATCAACAAAAATTGATATCACTTGGTTCAGCTTTTGCTTGTTCAACTTATCCACTATCCATGGCGTTTCCGACCACAACGTGGCCCTTTACATCTCAACCATCCACCAAAGAAGCCATGCTTGGATAGATGGCCAAATATCTAAAAAAGCTTTGCAATCTCAGCCGCTGCAGACATGAAAGCTTTTCTCAATTTCACAATTCACAAACAGAAATATAGACCTATAGATCTCATCACAGAATATAAGAAGAAAATTAGAGCACGATCTATTGTTAGTTCCAATAGATCTGGTAGATCTACAACTTAGGACACATGAGGCCGGTGAGGCTCATGGTGTTTCTCCATTCTAAGGCTTTGGCTGATAAGTTTTTTCAACCTTTAGACTACATAACAATTGTAATACCATGAACAATCAAGCGTACAACGCAAGCAATACTGCCATTATAAATTTCAAATGCAAAAAGAAAATGAAAAGAACGAGTAATAAGCACTCTTATTTTTTTCCTTTTATTTGATGTCAGCCAAGATAAAGAGCATTAGGATAAGCTCGATTGGATCTTTGAAGTTTTTCTTTCCTTTTTTTTGTCTTGATGGATGAAAGACACCCTCATTCGAAGATTTTTTTTTTCTTTCATATTCTTGGTGTGGGCACGGAGAGAAAGGGAAAGGAAGGGAGTCTAGCTTCTTGGTGGCGGCAATGAGAGTGAGCGGAAGAAAAAGAGGCTAAGGAGAAGATTAAAAAACCTATAGTGAAAAAATCCGAAAATACTATTTTGATCCACTTACTAGTAGTAGCACATAAGTTTGGTGCTTGGCTTTCTTTGATCAAGACATAGGTGGCCGGCATAGCGGTATTTATGGCATCTTTCCTCGCTTGTGGTTGTGGCTGGCCTGTCTTCATCTCAGAGATGGATCCCCAAGCTTTCATTTCATTTTTCTTTATTGTAGAGTGAGGGGGAGGAGAGAAAGAATGGGAGTTGAGAAAGAATCTTGTGTCGGCAGAGAGAGAGATGGGGAGGATAAACGAAAAAGATAAGAAACATGTAGGAAATTTAAAAAAAAATCTTTTATCCACTCACAGTTATAAACACACATACTTGGTGCTTCTTGGATAAAATCATGAGAAATCGTGAAAACCGTAGTTACTGCATTTTGTATATATGTATAGACTAGGGGCAAGCCCTCGCTTTGCTTCGGGATCATTTATTATACGTATTAAAATTTTATTGATTCAAAAGCTCAAGTTTAAGTTCATTAATTCATATTTGAAAAGAAAACTTCATTGATTCAAAATTTCATGTTTAACGGTCGGGGGTGGTAATGAATAAGCCCTGCATCGCTAAATGGAATTGATTCGAAAACTGACTTCACAATCGCAAATGGCTAAAATCATAGCACATCCATGGATTGAGTTCATGCCATGTTTTTGGAAATTTGGATCAAAATGTATTTTCAAATGAATCATTATGATGTCTGTATTTAGCTTCTAAGTTGGGATTCTTTGAGAAACAAAATAAGCACCAAACTTCAGCCTTCTCACTTAAATCATCTAAATTACAAAAGCAATTTGTAGGTGGCTACACTAAACTTATACCACATAAGTACTTGGCAATATTCCAACATTCCGAAAATGATTGCTTTACAAAATGCTACAACATCTTCTAGAAGGTGGTAGAAGACAACAGATGACAATTCTAACTTATCAAAAAAGGCATGCCATTCGCAATTGCAAAAGCTATGGGTGTCATCCTAAAAATAGACATTGTTCTAGGGTTTCAAATATGGTATACTATTCTTAAAGGTTGTGGATTGGGTTGTGTTTGTTGCTTAGTTTTTCTTTCTTGTTTACAGTATTGGTTGTCCAACTTTAGTTGGGTCCTCCTTGTTGACCTTGTGATTTTGTTAAAAAGCATGTGTTAGCATAAGTTGAGTTGTACATATTTAAAGGAGGTTGTTAAATGTGTACCTTTCTCCAACAGGTTTCATAGGCGAGTTTTCGAGGAATAATTCTTGGTGTGTTGATTTTGACTGTAGTGAATTGGGAAGCTCCTCATGTGTGATGTTGCTTGTAGAAGATGAAGCTTCAATTTTTAGCATGAGTAGATCCTCAAAAATTTTAAAAACCCTTATTGCTTGCGTTGGGAATTCGAAATTTTGCTTTGCGATTGTGACTTGGAATATCTTTTCCTGTTACTTCGCATTGGTTGCACCAGGATTGATTTCCATAATTTTGTATGATAGAGTTGCAGAATTGACATGCTTTGTACCACTAACCATGAGTATCTATTTCTTTCATTATTTCCTTGCATGTGAATTTGGTATTTTGTAAAGGTCAAAGTTAAGGTATTAGCCGGAGGAATGTAGATTCTGAGATTGAACGAAAGTGCAGTAAAAGAATAAATGGGTGAACACATTATAATCATTTGGGTGTAAGCTGAGTAGTTGAGCGACGATGACCTTATTCAGCATGATTGCTTCTTCGGATTTGATATAATTCTCCTTTCGATTTTCCTTGATTGATAGTTGGCTTATTGGGGGTACTCAAGCAGGTAATAAGGATAACCAATTGCGAGAATATGTAATTTAAATTTATGGAAAGTGAATTTTCAGGATGTAATTAGCAGAACCATTTTCACTACATTACTATGCAACGACATGATTTTTAAGAGACAATCAACGCTTGAGTCACTATTCTAGGAAAGAGACTCCTTTTAGTACTCTCTATTTTTAATGAACGATTGTGGTAAGTGAAGCTGAAATCAAGTTTTGGAAGCGTAGGACAAACTTGTACCCATCCACATCAAGAACTAATACCAATCAAGATATATAAGTATTCTCCATTTAATTCTAAGGTTGCCTACCAATTGAAAATTTGAAGCTTTTAGCCACAACTACTTCAGATTCCTGACTTCTTCGAGGAAAGTAAAAAGCGTGGTGGAATTTAAAAAAGAGCTAGTCCAGGAGGTTTATTTAAGTCCTAGAAAATGCAACAAATCTCCTTTGGTGCTCTATGTTTCCTAGGATTGAATGTGATAAACAAAGCTAAAAATTAAGTTATGAAAACTCTATACAAACTTCTACTTATCTAGTGTGAGTGGACTAATTGGGAAGTATAAGCTGATATTTCTCATTTTTTTATGAATACAAAGCAATCAAACATTTAAAATGTTTAGCCAGAACTATCTCTATGTTTTTTTGAAAAAGTGTTGATTTTTTTCAATGATTTCACACCAAATAGGTACATGGAAAGATAGTAGGTAGTATTCTTCCTGATCCATCCATCAAGTATTTTTAGAGCGACAAAATACAGGGTGATATGACGACACACTAACATAAAATATTGAAAACTCTAAAATGTAGGATATACAAATAAATCTTAACCGGAACTCAGGTGCTATTCATGGAAAAGTCATTCGCAAGACTTATAAAGTCACCTTAACGACGATCGATCTGTGGAGCTTTTCCCAAGATATATCCTCCAGCTCCTGAGGTATTACGAGTGCCTATACATACCGGCACATACAAATATCACATAATAGTTTAAAAGCAAAACCATGATATATGCATGCTAATGAAATGCTCGACTTAATAAACCCAGCCCCAACTATCCAATTATGAAGGGTTCAGGGACAAGGCCTAAAGATTTATTCTCACTCCCAGTCCATGTATCCTTAAACCACCAATTAGCCCAATTATGCACTTGGGCTCAGAGCCCATTCTTATTAAATCTAGATTAGCTCATACAGGGTTATTAGTGTATCGTTAATGTTCCTGGGGCCAGTTTCCTAATTCCCGCTCTATGGTCATACCCGAGCCCAAGTCTTTCCCGACCTAAGGTCCTAATCATGTTGCTAGGATTCTAGCCACACGCACTCACTCTTCGCACATGGTTTCAACTAAGTCTCATTTGAGGTTCAATGGTACATGTGTGAACACCCCAAATTTGACCTTCGACTATTCCATTAACATTGAACTATAAATGTATTTTCGTCCATGGATTGATGAGATGATTTAATCCTAGACTAGAATGTGTTTATGGTTTAATTTGATGGAATATTAGTATTTTATTATTTTTAAATTTTTTAGTGTATTTGATTCGGAAATATTGAGAGGATTTAATTCTGAGTTAAATATGTTCAAAGGTTTAATTATAATAAAATATAGGTATTTTATTATATTTAGGCTTTTTTATCTATTTTGCACCCATTTGAGATGATTTTGGGTTTAAAATAAATTAAGAGCCTAGACCAATGGAATATGGACTCTCCAACAGTCTTAGCCCATCAAAAATACTGAACCAAGAGGCCTTTTATTCTGAATTTTCGTCCAAAATTCGGATTAATTTATTTCCTTAATTGTTTTTGGTGAGTTATGGTAATTAGAGTGAAGTGGAGAGAAAGAAAAGAAAATAGGAAAAGGGGTGAGGATAGGCTACAAGATAGGGTAGTTTTTGGGGCTTAAAACAGGCAAAATTCTGATATAGAAGGGCGTGGGAATCAAGCTGGACCGGAATAATGAGGATCAAAAAAGGAAAGAACAAAAATGAAAACAGGTTTCGGCGGACATGGAGACATGACCGCCAGCACCTAGCAAGCTTCAAGACAACATCGCCAGCACATGGCGGTCACCACGACATGACCTCCATGGCTGGGCGGTCATCGCTCCCAATTTCGGCAGTTTTCTAGATTTTTCCTGTTTTCTTGATCTTGGGTAACTACCGTTGGATCTAGGGATTCAATCCTGACCCTTGGATCAACACCATGTCCAAACCCCCTAAATACTATAAATAAGAAACCCATACCCCCTCATTGACACATAATTTCTCTCTTCCCTCTCTATATACACATAAGCTTAGGTGCTTGGAAGAATTCTCTCTTCCCAAGCTTAAGAACCCTAGAAAGGGTTGGAATTCTAGAGGAGTTTTGTGGAGAGGAATAGCAGTAAGGCAGTAGCAAGAGGAGAGAAAGAGAAGAAGAAGAAGGAGAAGAAGAAGAAGGCAAATTGGAGCAAATATGTGGAGAAGAAGAGGAGGAACCCGTATAGAAGAGAGTGGGGAAGGGGAAAGAGGAAAAAGGGAAAAAAGAAAAGAAAAGAGGTTAGGATTTTTGGCCGGGCAAGACCAAAACGACTTTTGTCTTGGGTGCAGTCAACCCGCCTTCCCTTGGTCAAAACTCAACCAAAGATTGTGTTTTATGTTTTATTTCTTCCAAAATGACGTAGTATTAGGTGAAACTACGTCAAACCTTGTGTTTCACACCCGAACACAAATAAATTCCCCCCAATTTAGATTTAACTCCAATAAAGAAGTAATATTTCCAAGGAAATAAATTAATTCCCTTGATTGTAAATTCCTAAAATTTCCTCGAGGGTAAAATTAGAAATTAAGTTCCAAAAATACGATAAATAAAAATATGTAAAATCAGGGCCTTACAATCGTGCCACGGTAGACTCTATTAGCCTAAACATGTGTGCTTAATTAAGCAATTAATTAAGACTAATCTTGTTTAGTATATTTCTGATGATTATTCAATGGTTATATTATTATTTTGATGATTAACAAACAGTATGGAAAGCCCTTGTGTGTTTTATGCATTTGCAGAAAATTTAGTTTCTCGCAGAAACCAAATACCGTGAAGATTTGGCTTCAGCCTAGCTTTTCCGTCGAACTAAAACGTCACGTCTGGGCAGTTGGAGAAGTGGTCCCGAAATGTAGCTGATTTTTGTGCAATTAAAGCAACGGATTTACTTGATCTCCAAGAGTCAACTAACGGTCAGCAAAGTGGTCTTCACAACCTCTTTCATGCCTCAACGAGCTAGTGGTCCTCACTTCTATTTTTTGGGATACTTTTTGAAGATTAAAAGAACAATTTTTGCCCAAGTAATTACCAGTTATGGTTCAGCCAACAGCCAAATGTTGACAATTCTTAAATGAAGAAAGAAGTCAACTTGTGCGCCACCTGGAAGCAATCTAGCCATTGGAAGACACTCTTCCCCATCCTTAGAATCTATAAATAGAGGATTGAAGCCTCACAGCAAATTAACCTAGCCATTCAAAAGATTCTAAGTTGAGAAAAGAGCTTACCTTGAGAGATATTCTTTGTGCTTGATTTGTGTAACTTCTTGAGTGAGTCACTCTTGAAGCTTTGCCTTGGGAAAGGTTATAATCAGCAGGATTAGGAAATAATCTTGTTGGGTAGACAAAGCTAGGTTCAGCTTTGGGTTAGGTTTAGCAAGTTCAGCCCACAAAAACTTGTGTACCATAGGTTATTTGGCTCGTCTGTAAAAGCCAAATTAGTGGATAGTTTAGAAATCCTAAAGGGGGGACCTTTAGGTAGTGGATGTACTCCTGAGTGGGGAACCACTATAAATTGCTTGTGTTCTTTGCTTTCCTGCATTTATCTTCGTATTTTATTCAAGTTTCACATCTGGCTTCTGTGTCGAGCCAAATCACAGAAACCTGATAAAGAGGAAAAGCTAATTCAACCCCCCTTTTTAGCCTTTTCTGGGCCAACAATTGGTAGCAGAGCTGCGCTCAACCTAGTGGATTAACCTCGAGAGAGAAAGATCATGGCTTATGAAGGTACAAGTGTCAACAAAGCTCCATACTTTGATGGAGTGAACTTTGACTATTGGAATTTTAGAATCTCCTTGAAGGAAAAGATCTTGAGATGTGGAATATTGTTTAGAGTCCCTATGCCAGACCTCAAAGAGACATGCAATTCTGGTCTGAAGATGAGCTAAGGAGAGCTAAGCTTGATGCACAAGCTAAAAATATACTACTATGTGGCATAAGTGAAAGTGAGTTTCAAAGAGTTAGCTCTTGTGGTACAACCTATGAAATTTGAAGGCTTCTTTGTGTCACACATGAAGGAAACAACTAAGTAAACAAGACTCGGCTCAATTGTCTAATGAGGGACTATGAGCTCTTCCAAATGGCTGCTGGAGAAACTGTGCAAGAAATGGATACACGCTTCACCATTCTCTGCAATGGTTAGCCTTAGTTGGTAGGGCCGTCACTCATAGAGATAAAGTGGCAAAGATCCTTAGATCTCTACCTAAGGAGTGGGAGCCAAAAGTCACAGCTATAGAAGAAGCTCAGAATCTGAATACTCTCACTTATGGTGAACTCATTGGCAAGTTTATAGTTCATGGTTCTAAACTAGAACCAAAAGAACCAAATAAGAAAGATTTGGCTCTTAAGGTGGACCAAGGGTCCAGTGATGAGTATAATGATACGGATATGGCACTAATCACCAGGAAGTTTGTCAAATTTTTTCGAAAGAGAAGGCAAATGAAAGGTAAGGGTTTCTAAGGTTCCAAATCAACTTAACAAAAGAAAGACTCACTGGTGTGTTTTGGCTGCAATCGACCAGGCCATATCAAGTCAGAATGTTCACATCACAAAGCCAAATCTGATTTCCCAAGGAGCAAAGGGAAGAAAGCTATGTCAGCATGGGATGATTTGGATTCATCAAGTGACTCTGAATCTGATGAAGTAGTAAATCTATGCTTAATGGCTCGAGAAGATACTGAGGTAAATAACTCTCTTGATTACACTTTTGATGAACTTCAAGATGCATTTTAAGATTTGCATGATAAGTATGAGCAAGCACTTAAAAAGAATATTTCATATAAGAAGCGTATTGATCTGCTTGAATTTGATCATGCATCTCACAAAACTGCATATGAGACTCTTGAGCATGCACATACTGAAAGTTTGTCTATTTATGAGTCATTAAAGAAGGAGAAACTTGCTGCTCAAAATGCATATAATGACCTTGAGAAAAAGCTAGCTAGTAATTTGAGCAAGTGTGAAATGATGATTCAAAAGAATGATGTTCTAAAGGCTGAAGTAGAGGATCTAAAATGTTCCTTAGAGAAGTTCACAAATGGAAGAGATAGCTTGAATTTACTGCTAGGACAACAATGGCATTCACTAGATAAAAGTGGTATAGCCGCTACACATAATCTGCCAGTTAAATTTGTCAAGGTTGAATCTAGATCACAATATAGACCTAGATATCGTGAACATCCTAGGCAGGGATATCATGAGCACTCACATAGACCTGATATCACATGCTATTACTATGGAAATGTTGGTCATATGATTAGAACATGCTTTCATAGGAAGAGAAAAAATCATGTTAAATATATTTAGGTTCCGAAAGGAGCCAAATCTAACCCTGATGGACCCAAGCTAGTTTGGGTACCCAAAACTTGATCATTTGACAGGATGCAAGGGATGAATGGGTTCTGGACAGTGGTTGTTCAAGACATATGACAGATGACCCATTAAAATTTACATCCATTCTCTCAAAATACCGAGGTAATATTACATTTGGTGATAGTTCTAAAGGAAAAATCCTCGGTATTGGTAAGATTGGCACTAACCCAACTATAGAGCATGTGCTACTTGTTGATAATCTTATGTAAAACTTGCTTAGTATCAGTCAACTCTGTGATAAACGAATCATAGTTACTTTTGAATCATCTAGATGTCTTGTGAGTAGAGTTGATGATGAGAATATCTTATTTGTTGGAAAAAAGATTGGTAATCTATATTCTCTATGTTTAAATGATATTGCTAATCCTGAGATCAAGTGCTTTAGTGCAAGGACAGATACAGCAACTCTATGGCACAGGAGGTTAGGGCATGCAAATCTTGAACTTATCTCAAATCTGTCAAAGAAAGATTTGGTCAATGGTCTGCCAAAAATGAAGTTCGAGGCAGGAACCAAATGTCGTGCATGTCAGCTCAGTAAACAAATCAAAAGTTCTTTTAAGCCAAAACATATGGTATCAACTTCTCAACCTCTTGAACTCTTACATATTGATCTTTTTGGTCCAGAGTCTTGGTGGTAAAAAGTATGCATTTGTCATAGTTGATGATTATTCTAGATTCACATGGGTTTTATTTCTTTCACAAAAAGATCATGCATGTCAAGAATTTGGCTCATTAGTTAGGAAGCTGCAAAATGAAAAAGGGTATAAAATATCTAAAATCAGAAGTGATCATGGAGGAGGATTTGATAATTCCACCTTCAATCAATTCTGTGTACAAAATGGCATTGAACACACATTTTCGACTCCTAGAACACCTCAACAAAATAGGGTTGTGGAAAGGAAGAATCGAACCTTACAAGAAATGGCTAGAACTATGCTTAATGAGTATAAGTTACCTGCCTATTTCTGGGTTGAAGGTGTGAACACAGCATGCTATGCCCTAAATAGAGTCTCCTTGCGTCCATTAATTGAAAAGACACCTTATGAGATTTGGCACGATAGATAGCCAAATATTGCATACTTTCGCATATTTGGCTCCAGGTGTTACTTCTTGAATACTAAAGATAATCTAGACAAGTTTCAGGCTAAGTCTGATGATGGTGTATTCCTTAGTTATTCATTGAGTAGTAAAGCTTATAGGGTATATAACAAAAGAACCATGGTTGTTGAAGAGTCCATGCATGTGGTGTTTGATGAGATTAACTTGAACGATTTTAGTGATGATACAAAAATTGAGTTTACCCCTGAGAATCAGCCACAGGTCATTGATGAGACTAAAGATGAGCAACTGCCTGATCCAATTGGGGTTCAACAACATTTGGCTTCTCCCGAGCCAAATGTTCAGAATAATGATGTGTAGCCAAATGTTCTGGAATTTGGTTCAAACTCACAGCCGAGAAACTCAGATGTTCAAGCACCTAGATGACATTCAACTGAGGCTATATTAGGTGATCCTAGAAGAGGAGTAACCATAAGATCCAGATTACAAAATATCAATACACATCTTGCCTTCTTGTCTTAAGTTGAGCCTAAAAATGCCAATGAAGTCATACTTGATGAAAACTGGGTATTGACAATGCAAGAAGAGCTTAATCAGTTCGAGAGGAACAATCTGTAGGAGCTTGTTGCAAGGCCAAAAGACCATCCTGTCATTGGAACCAAATGGGTCTTTAGAAACAAGCTTGATGAATCAGGAACTGTGGTAAGAAACAAAGCTCGATTGGTTGCACAAAGGTACAATCAAGAGGAAGGTATTGATTATGATGAGACCTTTGCACCAGTAGTTAGACTTGAATCTATTCGTATGCTGCTTGCATTTGCATTATTTAAATCTCTCAAACTCTATCAAATGGATGTCAAGAATGCTTTTCTAAATGGATATATCATGGAAGAAGTATATGTAGAGCAACCTCCAGGATTTGAAAACCATGAGCATCCACAACATGTGTTTAAGTTGAAAAGGGCATTATATGGTCTTAAACAAGCACCTAGGGCTTGGTATGATAGATTATCTCATATCTGATTTCACAATGCTTTACAAGAGGAAAGGTAGATTCAGCTCTATTTGTGAACTCCAACAAAGATGATATCATTATTGTGCAAATATATGTTGATGACATTCTATTTGGTGCTACTATTGAATCTCTTTGTCAAGAGTTTGAAAAGCTTATACACAGTGAGTTTGAAATGAGCATGATGGGGGAATTAAATTTCTTCCTGGGTTTTCAAGTCAAGCAACTCAATGGTGGGATTTTCCTTAATCAAGCAAAGTACACACGAGAGCTGCTGAAAAGATTTGGCTTGTCAGAAGCCAAAACTAGTCCGACACCAATGAGCACTAGTACTAAACTTGACAATGATGAGAATGGTAAGGATGTTGATGTGAAATTATACAGAGGCATGATAGGTAGTCTTTTTTACCTTACAGCTACAAGACCAGACATTATGTATAGTGTTTGCTTGTGTGCTAGATTTCAATCATGTCCAAAAGAATCTCATCTTAACGCTATCAAGCGCATCTTCAAATCATCTTTAGGCTTGTGGTATCCTAATGTGAACTCTTTTGAACTAACAAGCTACTCAGATGCAGACTTTGCAGGATGCACTCTTGATAGAAAAAGTACAAGTGGTACTTGTCAACTACTTGGACAATCACTTGTATCTTGGTCAAGTAAAAAGCAAAATTCTGTTGCTACTTCTATAACTGAGGTTGAATATGTAGCAGCTGGTGCATGTTGTGCACAGGTGTTATGGATGAAACAAACACTTGCTGATCATAGACTAACTTTTAAGTGTGTTCCTATCTTTGTGACAGCTCAAGTGCCATCAACCTAACTAAGAATCCAGTGCAACACTCTCAAACCAAACACATTGAAGTTAGACATCATTTTATTCGAGACCATGTGTTAAAGAAGGATGTAGCTATTGAGTTTGTGAGAACTAAAAATCAACTGGCTGACATCTTTACCAAACCATTGAAAGAAGATCAGTTCACCAAAATCAGACTCGAGCTTGGTATTTGCAATATATCATAAGTATTTTGATTTGGCACCACATTTGGTTTTTATATGTTCATGCATATCATAACATATTGCACACATATGTATTTAGAATATATACAATTGTCACACATCTCACACCTGCACTAAGCATATGAGTATATGAGGACATATTGTGGTTGTCTTCTAATCATCAAAGGCATCAAGGAGAAAGAGCTGCAGTATTTGGTTCATGGACGAGCCAAAACCTATTACCCAGTGGACAAAAGGCAGCGGTTAATGAAATGAAGAAAGAGAGTGCAAAGTCAACTAGACAACATCTGAGACAACGGCTATAAGTGGTGTTCCACATCTGTAAAAAAGGAAAAGGAATAACTGAAAAGCAAAGTGGTTCATTTATGGAAGATGGACAACCTCTCTCTCCTTAAAACTCGTGTCTACTCTCTCTCTCCATAACCTAATTCATCTTCAACTTCCTTTTCAGTTTTTCTCTAAAACACAAACACCTCAAACCCTAAAACACTTACCATTATGAGAACCAACAAAGGGAAAAATCTGAAAGAGACACCCTCAATACAAAAACCCCCAGCACCTCTAAAAGGAAGAACCAAAGTGGCTGCTGCAAAACCTGTGTTAAAAAAGTCCTCGACACCAGAGAAGAAGAAGGGCAAGGAGAAAGAAGAGAAAGCAAGCCCTGATCTTACTTCACCTGAAAAAGAGGCAGCTGCTCAAATCGAGAAACTCAAACTTGGGACTCTAACCCAAGAAGCCATGGTGCCTCCAGGAGAAGAACCCGATTCCAAGGTCCATGCCTTCAACCTTGAAGAAGCACCACCAGGGAACATCTTTGAAACCGGTATTTTAACCTCTGAAGCTTTTAGTGTTCGAGTTTCAAGTTCTGGAGAAGTGTATGTTGCTGATAAAACTCTGATAGGATCGATTGAGACTCAATCTGATGCTAGGAATGCTGTAGTCGATAGTACTATCACGAGTGTTGGGAAATCTAGTGATAAGATTAAGTCTCTTGATAAAGTTGATTGTGTTGGTGAGGGTTCTGGTTTGGCAAAGGTCAAATCTGATTATGCTGTAGAGAAAATGGCTGAATCAAGTGAGAAGGTTAAGCCTTTGGGTGCTAATGAGGGTTATGGCTCATCAAAAGCCTAAACCAATCTGCTTGCTGCTTTTGTGAGGTCACTTGTACCTCCACTGGGAAAAGATGCAGAAGAATTCTATGAGGAGAAGAAGAAGGAACTAGGTGGTGTCCTGGTTCATATGAAGAACATTGAAGAAGAAGATTTGGCTGCAGCGTGAGCCAAATCCAGTACTCCTGTAGAAGAACAGCACTTGGCTGATAAAGAAGCCAAATCCGGAGAACCAAAGGTGACAGAAGAGATAGAGAATGGCAAAAGTACTGAGGTTGTTGATGAAATCCCAACTGGGATTCCAATTTCCGTGAAGGATAAAGATGCAATAAATGATCTGAAACATGTTGCTGAAATTGCAAAGGAAGTGGCCAAACAGGTTGATGAAGAGGCAAAGGAAGATTTGGCTCAAACTACTGAGAAGGCCAAATCCGTTGAAAAACCAGAAGAAGAAGAGAGCTTACTGCCAGAAGGAGATTTGGCTCAGCCCGAGACCAAATCTGCCACCGAGAAGGTTATTCCAAGCATTGAACTAGAAAGGGAGGCAGAGAGTTCCAAGACAAAATCAGTTGCGCCAAAGCCAAAAATGCTAAAACATTTGGCTCATACTCCAACCACTCACGCCTCTCGTGCTAGACATGTCAGACCAAGTACTCGTGTGAAGACAGTATTTGGAAGAGGAGGAAAGAAGCTTGGAGAAAAGGTTGTAGAGGTGGATTCTGATGATGATGAGATCCACAGTGAGAACTCACCGGTTCATGAAGACTCCAAAAAGAGAAAAAGAATTGATGAAGAACAGGAGAGCTCTGGAACGAAGCAGAGTGATGAAGAGCCAAATGATAGTGACAAAGAGGAGAATTCAGATGAGGGCAATGAAAGCGAGAAGGAATCAGAGAAAGTTGATGATGAGGATAATAATGAAGAAGATGAGGATAAAGATGAAGATGATGATGCAGTGTTTGACAAGGCTGAAGATGAAGAGGAAAAGGATGAGGAGTCCGAGAAAGAAGAAGAAACTACTCCTACACCAACCAAAAGAAAGTTGAAGAATCTGTCGAAGTTTGGTTTCAAGAAGAGGGCTAAAAAGAAGTACTTTACTCATACTCCAACCTATACAATGGAGCTTGATGATTTTGAAGCCATTGGAGTAACAAAATTGTTGAAGGAGGCTACTCTTGAGACTTTAGCCACTTTGAAGGTATAGGGCTATGAAGTTCTCATGAAGGACTTTTATGACAACATGACTGTTGAGTATGGAAATAAGGGGCTAGTTCAGTGCATCAAGACAACAATTAAAGGGAAGACATCCGGGACTCCAATCAACATTCCTAAGACTCTATGTCACTCCAAGCAAAATCAGATTCTCTTCAACAGCCTTGAGTCTGGGCATTACAATAGTCTAAAACCAGGAGACAGCGCTCTGATGTATACACTGACTCGGGTTATCATGCCAAGGAAGAACTCTCGGACAGTGATCAAGAAATTTGATCAATGGATTCTGGCGTGCCTCATCAAGAAGTCCTCTATATGCTTTGATACTCTTATCCTGCATCACATGGCGCTCTACAAAGAGCACTCTCATGGTTCTTTGATCACACTTTTGGCCAAATAACTGAAGATTACTCCTACTCTTGCTGATAAGCCCACTGTTCTCAAGAAGATCAATTCGGACACTTTGGCTAAAATGTTTATCAAGCCAAATCCTGATGGTGAATATTCTGTGACCAAATCTGTTGGAAAGGGTCTGAAGATTGGCGATGTGTCTGAACAAGTAGCTACTCTCAAGGGAGAGATTAGTGGACTGAAGGAAGAGATGAGTTGTATTTGCAGCCAAATAAAGAAATCGCAGTCCAAGATCTTTGAAAAGCTCAACCAAATCTCTGCAGCCCTCTCTAAAGATGATTCTGATGATGAATGATGCTCTAACAGATCTTATGCTTTAGGTCATGCATTGCATTCTCCATAAGTACTCTTTTTATATCTATTTCTGCATAAGTACTCTACTACTGCTCTTATTTGGTTTGTAAGTCGAATATTTGGCTTTGCTTTGGATATTTCGTTTTATGATGCTATCTATTATCTCCTTTGAATCTTATTTGTTTTTGCTGATGTCAAAAGGGGGAGATAAATGTTGTTGTTTGATATTTGTTCTATTGCTGCTGCGATAATGTTGTTGTTTGATATTTGTTCTACTGCTGCTGCGATATATTCTGTGTGTGAAAATTTTTATGCAGGGAACAAACATTTGGCTCTGTGAAATAGCCAAATGTCGATGAGCTTATAATGTTGATAGATTTGGCTGATGTGAAAGCCAAATAATTATTGCAGGAAATATTCATGTGCTTATAAAGTTGTTATTGATGATATATTTGGCTGATGCCTAAGCCAAATGTTATGTTGAGGATTTCTTTGCAGGGATACTTGTGTAAAATTTGGGTATGAAATCATACCAGAAAAATTTGTATACTGTGCTCTTATGCAGGGGGAGCTATTGGCAAAAAACCTTTAGCATTTTTTGTATACGATACATATACGCAGGGGGAGCATTTGGCTGAAAAATCGAGCCGAATGAAGGCGTTAGAATTTTCTCGAATTATAATTTAAAACAGGGGGAGTTTTGCTTATCCGGTTAAATTATTTCTAACCACTGTTTTTAATGGCAAAATTGACAACATGTTTGTCATCATAAAAAAGGGGGAGATTGTTAGCCTAATCATGTGTTAAGTGCTTAATTGAGCAATTAATTAAGACTAATCTTGTTTAGTATATTTTTTATAATTATTCAATGGTTATATTATTATTTTGATGATTAACAAACAGTATGGAAAGCCCTTGTGTGTTTTAAGCATTTGCAGAAAATTTGGTTTCTGGCAGAAACCAAATACCGTGAAGATTTGGCTTCTGCATGGCTTTTCCGTCGAACCAAAACGTCACTGTCTGGGCAGTTGGAGAAGTGGTCCCGAAATGTAGCTAACTTTTGTGCAATTAAAGCAACGGATTTACTTGGTCTCCAAGAGTCAACTAACGGTCAGAAAAGTGGTCCTCACACCCTCTTTCATGCCTCAACGAGCTGGTGGTCCTCACTTCCATTTTTGGGGATACTTTTTGAAGATTAAAAGAACAATTTCTGCGCAAGTAATTATCAGTTATGGTTCACCCAACAACCAAATATTGACAGTTCTTAAATGAAGAAAGAAGTCAACTTGTGCGCCACCTGGAAGTAATCTAGCCATTGGAAGACACTCTTCCCCATCCTTAGAATCTATAAATAGAGGATTGAAGCCTCACAGCAAATTAACCTAGCAATTCAAGAGATTCTAAGTTGAGAAAACAGCTTACCTTGAAAGATATTCTTTGTGCTTGATTTGTGTAACTTCTTGAGTGAGTCACTTTTGAAGCTTTGCCTTGGGAAAGGTTGTAATCAGCAGGATTAGGGGATAATCTTGTTGGGTAGACAAAGCTAGGTTCAGCTTTGGGTTAGGTTTAGCAAGTTCAGCCCACAAAAACTTGTATACCATAGGTTATTTGGCTCGCCTGTAAAAGCCAAATTAGTGGATAGTTTAGAAATCCTAAAGGGGGGACCTTTAGGTAGTTGATGTACTCTTGAGTGGGGAACCACTATTAAATTACTTGTGTTCTTTGCTTTCTTGCATTTATCTTCGTATTTCATTCAAGTTTCACATTTGACTTCTGTGTCGAGCCAAATCACAGAAAATCCGAAAAAGAGGAAAAGCTAATTCAACCCCCCTTCTTAGCCTTTTTTGGGCCAACAGCCTCCCTGTTCTCCTCAACATTCTTCCTAATCATGGAGATTGCCATCTCCTTATAGTACCTTCAATACTTTTAGTGCCTTGTTTCAAAGTTTGGAACTTTTGATGGAGTTTCCTATAGAAGTAACTTGGTATAAAACTCTTCTTCATGATCCTTTTCATTTCGGTCCAAATGTCTATAGGACCCTCTCTATTCCTTCTTTTGTTCAAAATAAGGACAAAAATAAAGGTTGAATTTGAAACTTAGGGTCCGCTATAAAAAAAGATGATACAACAACAAACCTAGAACTATGCTAGATCTACCTCCATGTCAAGAATTGTAACGCCCCGGATTTTCATAATTTAATTTATAGAATTTTCGGAATTTTTATTCCAATTTTACCCTCGAGAAATTTCCGAGTTTTTGGTTAAGGGAAAATAAATTAATTTCTTAGGAATTGTCAATTTGGAGTTGGAATTGCTCTTGGTTCGGGTTCGGTGCAAAACGGATTCGAGATCGGGGTGAAACGCGAAGTCTATCGTCGTTTCAATCGAAACTACGTAATTTTGAAACAGTAATATGTAAAAAAAAAAAAAAAGAGGGCGCATTGACCAGGCAGGGGGGTTGACCGCGCCTAAGCGGACGACAGGTCGTCCCCTAGGGCGGCCAAACCCTAGCCCGAGCCCCTCTTCTTTTCTCCTCCTTTTCTCTTTTCTCCTTGTCGTCGTTCCCACCTTCTCCTTCCTCTCTCTCTCTCACTCTCTCTCCCTCTCGTCTTCATCAACCACCATCTCCCTCACTCGCTCTCGCCGCACTGCTGCTCGGGGTAGAGTCGCCGCCGCACTCGCAAGCCAAGGCGTTGGCTTTGAGCCGCATCGGGGACGGGAGACGCGGCAGTTGAGGGCTGACGGCGGAGAGCTCGGGGACCGAGTCCGGTTGTCGTCGTCCTTGTACCGGTAGGCCGCTGCACCACCTCTCTTCTATTTCTTTTCTTTTCTTGCTTTCGTTTTATTGTTGTTGATGGGTGTCCTGTGTTGTTGCCCCGGTTTGGATCGCCGGCGGTGTTTTGTAGTTTGGTTGTTGTTGGTGGTTGTCGCACCATGGACGGTGGGGCGTGTGCTGGGATTACCAAGGCAGTGCTCACGGTTCCAAATTTTGGTTTTTTGGTAAGATTCCGGCCCCTCTTTTCTGTTTCGGATTGGCCTTGGTTTGTATATCCGTTGTGTTGATTGGTTTGGTTATTGGCTGGTCGTTCGGGGTTCGATAGACTGCTGGAGTTGCTTGGTTTGTTGCTGTGAACTTTCCAGCAAGGTGACCGGAATCCGGCGAGGCTCGAGAATTTTCCGGCCAGGGCTCGGGTTTGTTCCAGCAAGACGGGTTGTTTCCTTCAGCAAATCTTGGTATTGTTTCCGATGATGTCATTTACTTAATCTCTCATTCATGGCATGTAATAATTAACGTAGGTATAATTGTTTGTAAGTATCTGGGCATGAAACTTGACAATCAAGTGCAGCGGAAAAACCCGGAAACCTTGGAGGATCCAAGTGAAGCAACTAAATCGAACAACAAAAATGAACATACCTGAAACGGTTAGGATCTTTCACCTAACTGAAGAACCGAATCAGCTAGAGCAAGAAGGATATCCTGCTCCTCTACGATATCCACACGAACCGTCAATCACAGGCCGGAATCGTCTCACGATCTCCAACCCCCGAGCACTCCCGAACCGTGGTGCTAGCTACGGATTTCCGGGAGTTATGTGGTGTAACTTTCTTTCTCAAAGAATGTGTGTAGTCTGAAAACTCAAGAACACTCAAGACTCTCTCAAGCTCTATGCTCTGAAAATTTTCAGACTCTAAGTGATGAAGACACAAGGCATAATCAGATTATGCTTAGACTAATCCCACTCACAAAAGCAAGGGACAAAGTGGCCAACACCTTTGGCCAACATGATTAGCTTTTTGCTAATGATGTCTCCACTAATGTCTTAATGGGATTACACATCACCATGCACTGATTATGGTTCAACAAATCAGACATTTAGTGAACCAAACCAGCCCAAAACGACCCTGGTCCAACCATGGTCCAACCACACCCGGTCGAACCATGGTCCAACCACAGTTCAACCACCTGCTCGAATCAACGATTCTAAGTGTGTGACCCTGTAGGCACTTTTAACGTCCAGCAATAATTGTAAAATCTCATTTTACAATTATAACCAAAGAGCGGCGTCTAGCAACACATCATTGCTACCCGAACGACAAGATCAGTACTGATTCATATGCCTCGCAAACATGTCATCGTCCTTTCGTCCCATTAACAACATTAGATCGAGACATGGAAAACGTCAATCTCGTATATGTTTAATCTCGGTTTCTTGATCCTCGAGTTAACCGCGTAAAACGGATACCTATGATATCACCATATCATAATCCGAGCATGGCCATGCATTTCCGGTTCAACTCTATCAAGAAACCATCCGATAATATACCCGTTATATGGGTTGGACGAATCCCCTCTGGATCATACAAAACCCACTACACATTTATCATATACCCAATGATTACACTAACTCTACTCATTTACGAAATAGCCAAGAGTAATATCAAAGTATACGACTCATATGTTGGGAACCTTGATGATCTCAGGTCTAAGGACAATACATATAAGAACCCCTATCGACAAACATATAACGTTCCATGTAGCGTTCTTATGTGGGTCGGTCCAGTCCACAAGTTCTCTAACTTGTACCCGTATGTAGAATTCATATCACATATAAAATTCTCAACATACGCTAGTCTTAATTTATTATTACAACCCATCCATAAAAATAATCGACTAGGGACATTTAAGAATATGAAATATTCTAGGGTTATAAATATGTGCAAGCGTTTATCTCATAAACGATATTTATTGGAATAACCTTAATGTGTATACATGACTACAAACAATCATCCATTGATTGGCTTTTGGGCATATTACACTAACAATCTCCCACATGCACTAAAGCCAATCATACATGTATCTAATACCAATGAATACAGCATGACCATCAAGCTTCCGCTGTGTGAGAGACTTAGTCAACGGGTCTGTTACATTGTTTTCAGAAGGAACTTTGCACAGGCACAGTTGTAGAGTCAGTAACTGTTCCCTGCTTGGAACTCTTCCAGCAAACAGTACCACCTCCAAGACAAAAACACATAACCTGACTGCGATCTAAAGTCATCCCTATTGGTTTGGAAGCTAGCATCTGTGTAACCCTTTACAACAAGCTCATCAATGCTTCCGTAAACCAGGAATTCTTCCTTTAGTCCTTCTCAAGTACTTAAGGATGTTCTTAACCACTATCCAGTGACTCTCACCGGGATCAGATTGGTATCTGTTTGTGACACTCAAAGCATAAGCGACATCCGGTCGAGTACATGGCATGGCATACATGATAGATCCTATTGCAGAAGCATAAGGAATCTTACTCATCCGCTCTCTCTCCTTAGATGTACTAGGACATTGATTCTTTCAGAGAGATATGCCTTGTGACAAGGGCAAGAATCCTTTCTTGGAATCTTGCATGCTAAACCTCTTTAGCACCTTGTCAATATACGTACTCTGACTTAGCCCGAGAAGCCTTTTGGATCTATCTCTATAGATCTTTATACCTAACACTTAGGCAGCTTCTCTTAAGTCCTTCGTCGAGAAATTTTTCCTAACCAAGCCTTTACATACTGTGGTGTCGGAATGTCATTCCCAACGAGTAGGATGTCGTCAACATACAACAACAAGAAAACAATAGTGCTCCCACTAACCTTCTTGTAAACACATGGTTCATCTTCGTTCTTAATGAAAAAAACTCTTTGATCACATCATTAAAACAAAGATTCCAACTCCTAGAAGCTTTCTTCAATCCACAATTGGATCTCTGGAACTTGCATACCATATTGGCATTCTCTAGATCGACAAAACCTTCAGGCTATGTCATGTACACATCCTCTAAAAGATTTCCGTTAAGGAAAGCGGTTTTGACATCCATTTGCCATATCTCATAATCATAGTATGCCGCTATAGCCAATAGAATCCGGATGGATTTAACCATGGCAACTGGCGAGAAAGTTTCATCATAGTCAATACCATGAACTTGCTTGAAACCTTTCGCCACCAATCGCCCTTTATAGGTAATCACATTACCATCCATGTCGGTCTTTTTCTTAAAGACCCACTTGCACCCTATGGGTTTTACCCCTTCAGGTGGATCAACCAAGGTCCATACCTTGTTTTGATACATGGATTCCATTTCCGAATTCATGGCTTCCAGCCACTTCTTAGAGTCCGGACCCGTGATGGCCTGCTGATAGGAAGTGGGCTCATCCTCTTCTATGAGCATCACGTCCCCAGTATGAGTCATGAGAAATCCATATCTCTCAGGCTCGTACCGAGTCCTACCCGATCTACGCGGTCCATGTGTTACAGGCACAGGATTCTCATCCACAACATCTTGTGGCTCCTGTCCTTGTTCCATCTCAGCCTCAATGTCTCGAACTTCTTCGAGTTCTATTTTCCTCCCACTGATTCTTCTAGAAATAAATTCTCTTTCTAGAAAAATAACAGTCCGAGCAACAAACTCTTTGTGCTCGGTGGGATTGTAGAAATAATACCCTTTAGTTTCCTTAGGGTATCCTACAAAGAGGCACTTGTCGGATTTAGGGCCGAGTTTATCTGATGCTTCACGTCTCACGTAAGCCTCACAACCCCAAATTCTCATAAAAGACAAATTGGTACGCCTCCCAGTCCATATCTCATATGGTGTCTTTTCGACGGATTTAGATGGAACATGGTTAAGTGTAAATGCAGCACTCAATAATGCATGTCCATCGAACGAACCATGTCTAACAAAGTTCTATTCCTCCTTTCAGATACACCATTCCATTGAGGTGTTCCTAGTGGAGTAAGTTGTGATATTATACCACAATCCTTTAGATGATCAAGTAATTCTCGGCTTAAGTATTCACCTCCTCGATCAGACCGAAGTATTTTAATACTTTTACCGAGTTGATTCTGTACTTCATTCTTGAATTCTTTGAAATTTTCAAAGGATTCTGACTTGTGTTTCATTAGATACACATAGCCATATCTACTGAAATCATCAGTAAATGTAAAGAAGTATTGACAACCACCTCTAGCTTGTGCGAACATAGATTCGCATACATCACTATGTATAAGACCTAACAAGTCCGAAGCCCTTTTACCTTTACCAACAAAAGGAGTCTTCGTCATCTTGCCTAACAAACATGACTCACATGTCTCAATGATTCAAAATCAAATGAGTCTAAAAGTCCATCTTTATGGAGTTTAGAAATAGTCCAATCGACAATGCCTAAGATAGGTTTCATTAGAATCGTTCATTCTAACCTTCTTCGCATTAACGTTATAGATTGGCGTTTCTAAGTTTAGAACATACAAACCATTGCTTAAATACACACCACCATAATAAACATCATTGAAATAAATAGAACAACAATTGTCCTATTTTACAAATGAAAAATATTTCTTGTCAAGACAAGACACAGAAATCAAATTCCTGCTTATGGTCGGTACATAGTAACAATTGTCTATTTCTAAACCAAACCACTCAGTAAGGTAAGATAGTAAGTTCCTACGGCTAATGCAGCAACTCTTGCTCCATTTCCCACACGCAGGTCTATCTTACCCTTTGCCAATCTCCTACTCTTTCTCAGTTCCTTCACATTTACACAAATGTGATAACCACATCCAGTATCTAATACCCATGATGCTGAGATAGAGATATTAGCTTCTATAACGAAAATACATGAAGTGGAAGTCTCACTTCCCTTCTACTTCTTTACCTCTTCAAGGTAAACAGGGCAGTTGCGCTTCCAATGGCCCGGTTTGTTGCAATGGAAACAATGTCCTTCCTTTGCAATACCACCCTTGGGTTTCAGCACGTGGTCACAAGAAGATGCATATGCACCAAACTTTTTGGCACATTTCTTCTTCTTGTTGAACTTTGCTTTACCCTTTCCTTTGCCTTTTCCAATCATCATAATGTTGGATTTGTTTACGTTCATCTGTTGCTCAGCTGTTCTTAACATGTTGAGCAACTCAGACAAGGACTTGTCAAGATGATTCATATTGAAGGTTATGACAAAATGGCTGTAACTATCCGGCAACGATTGCAGGACTGGATCAACAACCAACTCCTTCTGCAAAGAAAAACCAAGACCCTCAAGGCTCTCAATGTATCCAATCATTTTGAGCACATGAGGTCTTACGGGTGATGACTCAGCCATCCTGCATTGGAACAATGCCTTAGAGGTCTCATACCTCTCAGGTTTTCGATCACATCGAACGCCCCCAATTTCTCATGTTGCTTCTGAAGCTCAGAGTCCATGGTTATAAGCATAAGGCATGATGCTTCCAATGCATCATCAAGATGCTTCTTGTAAGCATCCTTTCCTGCCCTAGAAGCACTAGGCGCCGGTTCATTTGGAACAGGCCCTTCGAGGACATATAATTTATTTTTCTTGATTGAGGACTATCCTCAAATTACGATACCATTTTAGGAAGTTATTCCCATTTAGCTTTTCCTTCTAAAGGACTGATCGCAGTGATATTGTGATAGTGTTTTGTGCCATGGAAATTCTATAACAATGATCTACTCACACAAATAAGAGTCATGCATACAAATTCATTTAACAAGGAATTCTATTAAATGATACTCCTATTATATAAATCAAGACAATCATATAAGTAGGCCAAGATCCATATTTCACTACTAGATAAGTCAGCTTTGGCTGATCGCTTACTTCATAGTTATTTAGGTAGACAACTCTTGTTAATTACATCTCATGTAAATCTTGGATAGTTGAGTGAACAACACTTGTTCTTGTCTATCTCATAGACTTAGCTCAACTCCTTGCCTCTAAGTCCTTAATCCTATTAAGATGACCTAGTTAACCACAGTTCAACCACAGTTCAACCACCTGCTCGAATCAACGATTCTAAGTGTGTGACCCTGTAGGCACTTGTAACGTCCGACAATAATTGTAAAATCTCATTTTACAATTATAACCAAAGAGCGGCGTCTAGCAACACATCATTGCTACCCGAACGACAAGATCCGTACTGATTCATATGCCTCGCAAACATGTCATCGTCCTTTCGTCCCATTAACAAGATTAAATCGAGACATGGAAAACGTCAATCTCGTATATGTTTAATCTCGATTTCTTGATCCTCGAGTTAACCGCGTAAAACGGATACCTATGATATCACCATATCATAATCCGAGCATGGCCATGCATTTCTGGTTCAACTCTATCAAGAAACCATCCGATAATATACCTGTTATATGGGTTGGACGAATCCCCTCTGGATCATACAAAACCCACTACATATTTATTATATACCCAATGATTACACTAACTCTACTCATTTACGAAACAGCCAAGAGTAATATCAAAGTATACGACTCATATGTTGGGAACCTTGATGATCTCAGGTCTAAGGACAATACATATAAGAACCGTTATCGACAAACATATAACGTTCCATGTAGCGTTCTTATGTGGGTCAGTCCAGTCCACAAGTTCTCTAACTTGTAGCTGCATGTAGAATTCATATCACATATAAATTCTCAACATACGCTAGTCTTAATTTATTATTACAACCCATCCATAATAATAATCGACTAGGGACATTTAAGAATATGAAATATTCTAGGGTTATAAATATGTGCAAGCGTTTATCTCATAAACGATATTTATTGGAATAACCTTAATGTGTATACATGACTACAAACAATCATCCAATGATTGGCTTTTGGGCATATTACACTAACATTGTTGTATCGGGAATTAAAGATTTTTAGTAGGATACCGGTGTGGGGAGAAAATGTTGGTGGCCGGAAAACTTACCGACTCGGATAGAACATCTAGGTCGACTAACTCCTGGGTTCGGGCCCAGGCCCAACATTTAACTTGTGAATAATTTTTGGATTTAAGAAACGGGCTTTGAGCCCAATTCTATACTTGGTAACAATGGACCTTAAGATTTGGGCTTGGAGCCCAAGGGCTTAACTGGTTAACCTTTGGACTTGGGCAACGGGCTTTAAGCCCAATTTAATAATGGCCTTTAGGCCCGGGATTCAGTTTTGGATTTAGATGGGCTTTAGGCCCGGGAACTCGTTAAGGATATAATGAATGGACCGTAGACCGGGAAACTATTTATGGACTTAGTTGGGCTTAAGCCCGGAGCACCTTAGGTCCCAATCTCTTTGGAGTTACCCCTTTTGGGCTTAGACCCTGAAATTACTTAACCGGGTAGATTGGGTCAGGTTCTATTCAGCTGAGCATATAAATAACATGCATGCACGGTTTATTGTAATTGTTTTGTAATTATGGTGTGTGCCGGTATTCAGGCACGGGTAATACCTCGGGAGCTGGAGGATCGGTTTTGGGGAAAGCTCCACAGGATAATCGTCGTTGAGGTGACTTTATACGTCTTTTTATGTTTGTATGCATGAGCTTGTTAGATTGGTCTGTTTGAGTTGCATGCCCTATTTGCTAACATGCTGTGATCCGTATTGTGTGCCTATGTGTTACTATTTGCTGGATGAGCATGATTTTTGGATTGTTATGGAATATAACATGTGGAGTGATTTTGGGTGATTTGTGTGACGTACTGTGGGTCAGAGACCCGGATACTTGATTGAGTTGATAATTCACACAACCCTGTTAAATCACAGCTCTTGGCACACATGCACTCATAATTTATGAATAAGAATAATGTACAGTAGAAGATAGGCTACTGTGTGCTGATGACCGGTTGGTTCGAGCGGGAAGTGATACCCCTCGAGTTTGCATGCGGGATAGCATGGTATGTGCGGTTTGGCATATGGGTCTGTGATGACCGATTCTACCTCCCTCCTTCTACCTCCCCCTTTCTACCTCCCTCTTTCTCTCTGTCTCTCTCTCTCTCTCTCTCTCTCTCTCTCTCTGGTTATGTTTGGGCTTCGTGCCTGGTTTATTGGGCTTATGCCTGGTTGTCTCATGAGACGGGACCGAGCTCGACGCACATAGTAGGGGGCCATGAATAATAAATATAATAAGAAAACTCAACACTCAACAGATGTAAAATATAAATTGTTTGCTTTATGTGGTTGGCATGTTAGTACTAGTTATTGTGTGTTTGCATATTTGTCTTGTTTCTCTACTTTCCTTTCGAGCTTGCTTTGCATACCTACATAACTAGATTTATACTGCTCACTGAGTAGGCGACTCACATAATCGCCAACGTTGTTTTTCAGACTCTTAGTTAGCGTGCAGTCTCTTTCTTCCTTACCGGAGTACGGACGTGGATATCCCAGCTGGTAGCTGTGCTTCTTCTCCCGGTTGGATCCATAGAGTCGTCATGCATATCATTTTGGTTCTCTTGTTTTTACTTCGTTATTTCTTCCGCTGCATTGGATTTTGCTGGGATGTCATTATGGATTTTGATTACCTTATCGGCGGGATGCCAGGATTTGATATTTGATGATGTTTCGGCAGGATGCCGGGTTGACTTATGGCTTGATAAGCCGGTTGTTTGTTCTTTATGACATCTCGTTTTATTAAGATTTTTGGATAATGTTTTGGTATTGGATTTCGTGTCCTGGGTTTCAGGGACATTTTGGTAAATTCCTTTGTTTAAGTATTTTATTTATAAAATTGGGATATGGGTGTTTCAAGAATTGTCTCAAACCTTCAATTCAATCAATTTGAGATAAACCCTTCACCTCTAAATCAACAAAAAATCGGTGATAAAGAGTATGCAAGAATTGAATTAAACCCAGAAGGTAAAATCAACAAGAATAGAATTCTTCTTGAAGTTTGCTCTCAATTCTTGAGAAAAATAATACCTCTTGTATTCTGAAAGTCTCATGTTGAAATTACAAATAAAAAGAGTTTTTATACTAGTAGCCTAGTCGGCAACACCTAAGCTTAATTGGATTAGATTTTAAAATTCAAATATACAAGGATTAGGCTAAATCTAAAATAACTAATTAAGTCCAACATACTTGAATAATTCAAAGCCAAGTCTGCTACAAAAAAATAACAAAATAAAAAGTCTTGCCTACTTTATTAATTAAAAGCCAGCCTAGCCGATGTATTTAATTTAAAGCCCAAAGTCAGCTCTTAACCCTCTATACTTGGAGGAATCCTCCAATGTGCTCACACACCTATGCGTCTCCTCAAGGTCCTTGCCAAGTTTAATCATCTTGTCTTCTTAAAGTTCTTGTAAAATCAAAATTTATATATAAATATTAAGTAGATCTTTTTTGGAGCATAGCCTTGTGATTTGACCTGATGGAAATCGCCATTGCTACCTTGGCGAGTTCATCACTTTTTAAAAATGCATTTCTAAAGGGTTGAGAGTGGATTGAGGGTTGGATTCTAGATAATTTTTGTAATTTGGATGTAAAAAAGATGCATTTCTATCATTTTAGTTCACTTGATCTAACAAGATAAGCATTCAATGTATTAAAATAATTCATAAGATTTTATTGTTCCAAATAGAATTTCAACATTTTCTTCTCATGTATGACACTTACGATGCCTTTTTTTTTTCCCCCAAAAAAAGAATATTTTCATTTTTTCTTTTAATACAAAAACAACATACTCTAAAATAATGTTAGTACTTGGTAGCCCGAGACAAAGACAAAATCTCACAGCAAGAGTGACTTGGATGGATGTGAGTGCGTGCAATATGACACAGCGACGAGCGGATGACTAAAACACTCGAGGTTCGTGCCACAGAACCCTCGCGTGCTTGCGCCACTGGAGCGTGTACCCCACCTCCTCTCCCCATTGGCTACAGTTACTTTTGCTTACTTGTCTTTAGCACTACCTACTAAGT
The DNA here is from genome assembly GCA_028386065.3 of Turnera subulata. Lineage (NCBI taxonomy): Eukaryota > Viridiplantae > Streptophyta > Magnoliopsida > Malpighiales > Passifloraceae > Turnera > Turnera subulata. The sequence continues at coordinate 72,321 of JAKUCV010007139.1, forward strand.
GTACTCTTCTTGGCGTCAAATATTTTAACTCCCTTTTACTCTCTTTTTATCTTTTTTTCCTTCTTCAGTGTTCCGGTTTTCTCTCCCCACAAAAAAACATGAGAAAACCGAAACACCCCAAGTCAAACTCTACCACCACTACTACGACTACCGGTTTAGCCGTAATCGAAGAATCCTCCGCCGTGCAGCCCCGGCGGAGATCCCCCCGATTTGCTGCCTCGCCGAGCAATGTGGCTTCCGACACCCGCTCCGGCCTCCTCCGACGGTCCCCAAGATCGGCCTCCGAGCCCGTCTCACTCAGCCTGAGAAGGTCGCCAAGGCTGACGACCGGGGCCGCGGCGGTGCTGGTCTGGAGTGAACCGAGCGGCGGCGGGGGCGGTGGCTCCTCTAAGAGGAAGAGAGGAGCAACGGAGAAGACGAAGAAGGGGGAGAAAGAACTGGACGACAACGACAACTGTCGTCCAGGTAAAAAATGCCTGGCATTGGTAGTAGTCAAGTATGAGTAGTTTCACTGTTACCGCTAATAAATTTCTCTTTTTATCTTCTTGAATATATTTACAGAAAAAATTATTCATGAGGCCGATTTTTATTTTTCTGTTTACTGTTATTTTTTTTTTTAACTTCACAGAGAAGAAAAGGAAAAAAAAGATTGTGGAACGGAATGGAGTTGTTCGCTGAATGCGGAGATGGTCTTAGATGAAGGAGATGAATACAATTACAACTTCCAAGTCCCGTTGAAGGTGATGGAAGAAGCCAAGCCATTGTTGCTGCTTGGGTGTGAGAATCAAGGAGAAGACAATTTGGTGAGAAGTGTCAAAATGGTCCCTAATTCCATGAGGAGACAACAAGCAAGTCCATCTTGCTGCCTCTTCATCGGAGATCCTGTCCCCGAAGATGAAGCCCTTGAGAAATGGGGTTGGCGTTATGAAATGAAGGTCACCCTCCTTGTCCTTACTACCTCTCTTCTTTTTTATTTATTTTTTCTTACTTACTGGGCCTTGGTCTATTGCCTAATTTGCCTTGACTCTTAACCTTTACTTCATTTGACTTCTTTTTGGCACATAAGGAGATAAATTTATGGTTGCCAGAAAATGACTTATTTGCAGCCATTCAATATTTGATTTGATTTGAATTTTTTAGCCGCTCATTCAACAGTAAATGCTGGATTTACACAAAAAAAAAGAGTGAATAGTGACGATGCAGTAAATTCTTTTTTTCTTTTTCCTTTTTGTTCCAACTGATGCAAAAAGAAAAAGGAAAAAAACTAAGCGATGCTCTAGTTGAAACCATTACTGCCTCGATCCCTTCAATTCTTGCTGATTTTGATTTTTACTTTATTGATGATTTTGATAGGACTGACTTTGCTATCTTTTGGACAAAGATGTAGCTAGCAAAAATGATATAGTTTATGCCCAAAAATGCTGCCCTGCACTTCCCTACACATATAGCCCATTTTCTGTGTTTTAAAATAATGATGTTTTTCTCTGGACCGTCATGCATATATGTCTGCAGATTCTAATGCTTTTATTTGATATTTGTGGCTGCAGAGTCAAAGATCTAAGCGTCGAAGACCCATAATAGAGTGAGTAATATTCTGTTTTCTTGTTGCTTTTGCTGGTATAGGTTTTTTTTTTTGTTTTAATGTGGTACTACAATCATGCTTCTTCTATAGCAATTGCTTACTTGACAATCCTGTTTATCCGTGCTTGTTTCAGTAAAGATGATGATGAAGATAAGATATTTTGGAATGTCCGATGTCATTACAGTCAGGCTGAAATTGATGGAGAGATTATTAATCTTGGAGATTGTGCCTTTATAAAGGTAAATGAACTTTGCTGATATCATATTGAAATTGGACATTGTTGCCTTCTATATCCTTTCTGAGTGTACCATTTGATCCGAGCTTTTTAAGTCCTTTGCACATTCTCCATTATTATGCCTCAATTATGATTGAATTTTGCTCTGAAGAAATGAAATGATTTTTTTTATTCTTTCGTATCAGTTATTATCTACAAAAGCCCTTTTTATGCTTGTTATAATGGGGTGTCAAATAGTGAGCTCTCAATATCACAGTGGTCTAATATCAGTTGCTTAACTCTTCAGTCCCTAGGAATTGTGAATTGGTTGGCAAAACAATCTGGTCCTGTTGTCTCTTTTCTTTTATTGCAATTAGTTTCCTTGACAATGTCCCTGGGGCATCTCATAAGTGTGACTTATGTTGTTTGATTTTTACCTCATTATGTGGGCAGCATATTTGTTGGTTATATATGCAGCTGGATAAGAAATGTTGAAGGTGCTTGTTGCTTATACAAATCTACGTCTTATGCATGGACTCCTTTGCATTTGCTATTGTACTGTCGCTGGAGAAAATAAAATTAGATGTTGTCCGGTGCTGATTAGCGGTGAACCATTTTCTGTGTAATTAACTATGGAAGGGTGAAGGAGCAGAAAAACATGTTGGAAGGATTGTGGAGTTTTTCAAGACAGTGAATGAGGAAGATTATTTCAGGGTCCAATGGTTTTATAAAGCAGAAGATACGGTATGTGTATCAATTTTCTTGGACTGTATGGGACACACTTTTCCTATCTGTTTTGTTAATGATGCCTCTACTGTGCCTTTGTTTCCTCAGGTTATTAAAGTAAAAGCTGATTTTCATGACAAGAAGCGGTTATTTTATTCCACAGTAATGAATGATAATCCATTAGACTGCATTATCTCAAAAGTCACCGTCACACAAATATCACCTACGGTACGGTTCAGTCTTCAGTCGAAATCTATGAATTTACTTTAGTTTCTCAGGATGGGTCCTTTGAATTCTTGCAGTTTATGTAGCTTTTGCTGTCTCTCCTTTTCTTTACAATCAATTCAGTTGAGTAATATTGCTTCCTATATCTCTGTGTTATTGTTTCCAGAAAAGTTTATCGTCTCCTTCAATTCCAGCATCTGATTTCTATTTTGACATGGAATATGCTGTGGACTATTCAACTTTTCGTAGCTTGCCTACAGGTATTCTGATATATTTTATGTGGTGCTAAGTTGATATTTATGCCTTGATTGTGCTGTATGTTGAAAGATACATCTAGCATGAGACGATGGAAGACATGCTTGAGCCATTAAATTCTAATGGTGTTTCCACTTCATGTTTTTTCATGATTGTCCAACCTATTAGTGCCACAGGTTACCTATTAGTGCTACATGTAACGTGTAATCTTCTAAGTAATATTTATATATAGTTAACTTGAAAATTACATCATAACCCCAGAATAAATTATAGAAGTTCTTCGCATGGCCTAAGTCCTTATCTTTGTATCAACAATGGCGGGATCCTTGTGGACAAAATAATGCTCTTACACTATTTGTGAATCTTGTGTATCTGTTTTGGCAGACACAGGTTAGATTTAATTGGCCTATAATAAAACTGATAGTGATATGATCATTCCAGTAACTATTGTCTGTCCTCATATGTAATCACTATGAATATTGGTTCATATTTGGTGATGAAGCTGAAATGATACTCTTCTGCGCTGTAGTTTTTTGACTCAGAGGGCATCCATTGATTGTTGATGGTGAACGTTGACCATCTCTTACTTTAACACTCTTTTCTTGCAACATTAATTTTTCATTCATGTTGTCAAGCAGTTTTGTGGACATGCCCAGATTGGTTCTTTTGGTTTTCATATCATGTTGATAAGTTGGAGGAGAGAGAGAGAAGACCATAGCAGCTTCTCAAACATGCTGTTAATCACTAATTCATTCTTAACCTGCTGGGAGGTTAGAGAAAATGTTAATATGATTTGCAGTGGCAAGGTCATAGAAATTAAGCACTAAGAGAAATAAAAGCACAAGAAACATACCTTTTTTGTTTAAAATGTAGAAATACTATTCTACAACTGAAAGTCTAAACATTACAAGACACTCAATCACATAAACTCCAAGACCCTTTGTTATGCTTAGTAAACTAATAATTGAATTTCAAATGGGTAAAGGACAACAATTTTATGACTCAATAAAGTAGGACTACTGAACATGTCATCAACTCTTATATACGAAAATGGCAAGTCCTAATGTAACAATTAGGAAAAGAACCATGTTGCAGCGACGGTAGTAATTTCCTGCTCTTGCATACAGGAATCATCCACAACTTCCCTTCCGTATTTATATACGTTAAGTTCTGGTTTAATCTCCCTACATTTATATACATTCTCATAACACGCACTGACACAAAAACATATGGACATTATTTCAGGTTGAAATTTCAATGCCTGATTTTAGTAATATTTCATTCCTGATTCCTTCTGCTTGGTAGAGTTAGCACTTCTTACAAACAGAAGTTAATTTAGCTTGCCAAAGAATGAAGCAAATTTTGCTTTCCCATTGGACATATAGTAAACTCTTAGTAGTGTAGACATTACATATTGCTTTCAGTCCCAAGAAATTTCCCTTAAATTTATGTTTGTAAATCTATGAATAAGCTTTATCCTTTCAGATGGTTCCACAGCATCCAAAGGTTGTTCATTGGAGCCTGGTAAAGAAGATTGCAAACGAAAGTTGATGCTGTTAGATCTTTACTCCGGTTGTGGTGGAATGTCTACTGGCCTATGCCTTGGTGCCAAAGTTTCTTCTGTTGATCTTGTGACGGTACCTTTTGTAAATTGCGAAATTTTGATCCTTTGGTATTTCATGTTCATAATATTCAAATTCGTTTCTTTATCTTACTTCTTCCTTCATTTAGAGATGGGCCCTTGATATGGACAAGTCTGCATGTGAAAGCTTGGAGCGAAATCATCCAGAAACTCATGTGAGGATATCTTGTACATTGAGATAACTATCATATTAACAATCTGAAACTATATGAGATGTTATCGTATTCTTCCTGTAGGTCATTAATGCAGCTGCCGAGGATTTTCTTGGACTGCTGAAGGAATGGCAAAAGCTATGCAAACTGTACGTTAATAATGCAGAAATAGTACATCGGTCAAGACCAACTGCATCAGCTGGAGCTAATACAAGGCAAACTTCATCTGATGATTCTGATGGAGAATTTGAAGTTGAAAAGCTTGTGGACATTAGTTATGGAGAAATTAATAAGACAGGGAAGCGTGGACTAAAATTTAAGGTATATCATGAAAGTTACCTTTCTCTGTCAATTTGCTTCATGGCAATATTATGTGCAGCTCTGTATTGGGAGTTTCACTTTATTACTGTCTCAGTGATGCAAGCAAGTTGAATAAACCAATTGTACTTACCTTTTAATTAAGGCAATACTCTTAATGATGCCTCCAGTAGTCTACCAGTGTATTTGGCAAGATTATTGTTGGCTAGTTCTAGAAAGAATAGATGTATTATTGCACCATGATGTAGAGCTTTTATTGAATCCTTGATGCAAGAATAACTGTAATAAACACATGGTATATAAGACATATGAGGAAGGCACTACAATTTAATATTATCTAGTATAGTCAACCCTGAAATTTCAAGTTGATGTGTCATTGCAGTTTGAGGGTGTAAATATTGATTAGTTACCGCTTGGTCTAACTTCTATTTCATGTATGTGGAGCATTCTATTCTACTATTGTTCCCTGAGTTCTTTGTAGTTTTCCAACCATATATGATTAAATGGCTTCAGTTGTCTTAAGTACTAGTTTCAGCTTTCTTTTGGTTTAACATTTGTATTAAAGATTGGGTATTGGTCTTGCTGAACGTGGCCATCAAAGGTCCACAGTGTTCAATATTGTATCGCATATAGACATGTGTAAAATAATGAATTCAACTGTTGACTGGTTTAATCTCTGTTTGATATAATAGTTTGTCAAAAATGATTTTCTTCTCACTGCTATCTCCTTAGGTTCATTGGAAAGGTTATAGTTCAAGTGAAGATACGTGGGAACCAATTCAAGGCTTATGGTACGCTCTCTGCTATTGTATTTCCTATTCTGCTTGAGGAGGTGGATGATTTACCTATTCTTGTGTAACTCCTCAGTAATTGTCGTGAAGCTATACGTGATTTTGTAAGAGATGGCTTCAAATCCAATTTCTTGCCGATTCCTGTAAGTTTTACTCACTGATGATGCAAAATTGTGGTGCTAAGTACTTCTGCATTGTTCTAATAAGCCGGAAAATTACAGGGTGCTGTTGATGTGATTTGTGGAGGTCCACCATGCCAAGGGATTAGTGGCTATAATCGCTTCAGAAATGTTGATTCTCCACTTACTGATGAAAGAAACCGTCAGATTATAGTTTTCATGGACATCGTGCAGTTCTTAAAACCAAAGTTTGTGTTGATGGAAAATGTGGTTGACATCCTTAAGTTTGACAAGGCTTCCCTTGCAAGATATGCTATAAGTCGTTTGGTGCATATGAAGTACCAAGCAAGGCTCGGTACAATGGCAGCTGGTTGTTATGGTCTTCCACAATTCCGTTTGCGCGCTTTCTTGTGGGGAGCTCATCCTACTGAGGCAAGTCCTTATGTTTTTGTGGTTTCACTCCACATATGAAACTTGCAGCTTTGACAAAATATAACTGGGGTTCACAAAAATTATAGAACGTGGATTTAAATTCAAATTATTCAATTACTCAGAATGACAATCAGTACTGAAAATAAATTGTTATCTTGCTGTGCCCTTGGTATCTTGGCATTTACTCGTTCGGTTATTCCTTTATCCTTGCAGAAGTTACCCCAGTTTCCACTCCCTAGCCATGAATCTATTATCACATATTGGCCCCCAATTGAATTTGAGGTATTGATTATCTTGTGCCATTGTTTTAGAGTTACATGAAGCTTCAACCCTTATGCTTATTGTTCTGTTGCAGCGGAATACTGTTGGTTATGATGAAGGACAAGCTCGCAATCTAGAAGAAGCTGTGGTTCTCAGAGATGCGATTTCCGATCTTCCCGAAGTATCATATCAGCATGTTTTATTTTCTGTTTGGTTAATGTTCCTCATTAGTTCAATCCTATATACATTCTCATTTTTTCTTATGACATAGGTATCAAGTCATGAAGTGCGTGAAGTAATGACTTACACGAAACCTCCAGAAACAGAATTTCAGCATTATATAAGGTCAATAAGCCATGGTAATCTATATAGTATTATTGTCAAAATTGATAAAATGAATTCCTTCCAGCTGTAATATCTAGATTTTTTGTATTTAATGTCATGGAAAAAATGTATGGTCTTAAGTAGTGTTGGCTATTAGAAATTTAAAGTTTAATAGTTGACATTTTACATAAGTGATCCAGTTATCCAATCCTTTCTCACACTTCCATCTCATCCTCCTTAAAGTTATTACCTTGAGCTTGTCTATGTGCTTGTTTGGATGCTCCTCCATCCACTTCAATTATCCTATGCACGGCATGTTCTATGTGGATGTTCTGATGGTTCTTTTGCTTACCAATTGCTATCTTGGATCTCTCTCTAGTCTCTGTATCTTTCTGAATTTTTGCTTAGGAGTTGTCCTTCAGTGGGTCATTCTAATAGAAAAGAAATTTATGTTACATGCAAAATATTTGGGTCTTATGTGATAGAGCTGTACCTTTTGCTGCTTGTACCATTTGTTAGTGTATTTTTAGAAAGAGCTGAATAAAGGAGTTGGAGGGGAGAGACATTATGGAGAAATTCTAATTGTATGCATTTTCTCTGTTCTGGTTCTTCCCGCTATGGCTCCTGTCTAGAGTGGACTGGTTCTCTGCTGAATGGCACAAGAACAACGACCAACTTACTGTATGACCACCGCCCTAACTCTTTGACTGAAGATGATTATGCTCGAGTTTGCCAAATTCCGCGAAAAAAGGTCAGGTGGCTAATTGGTTACTTTGCCTGTGAATTTTGATGTTGCCGTACACCCCATGTTTCTGATTTAGAATTTCTTCAGGGTGCGAATTTCAGGGATCTCCCAGGAGTAGTTGTAGGAGCCGATAATGTTGTTCGGCGGGATCCAGAAACAGAGAAAATTTTACCATCTGGAAAGCCACTGGTAAGTGCACTTGCCTTCATTTTCCCCTTTAAGATGGTACATATTCTCTGGATTTCAGTGTTCCGCTGAAAAGTTTGACTATGGAGAAAACAATCAGATATTGCTCATTTGGTTTTTTGGATAAAATCTAGAAAAGCAAGATAATTGCACTAATAAATTGGCCTCAACATGTATGCGGATGCTTCTTAGTTTTAAAATTGAAATCAGATGGTTGTGGCGCTTTGACAGCAATAACTAACAGCTGATAATCAGAAGTTACCGCTTGATTAATCCAATTTCTTTTGGTGTGATTGCACAACACTATATCTCTTTCTTCCCTTTTCTCGGAAAGCCTGAGGTACCCTCTCATTGAACCATACCCTACCTGCTGTTACTGGTCCATTGCCTTAAGTAAACAAATATAATCTTTCATCAACTTTTTGCTCAAATGACTAGTCCATTCAGGTCAAAGATTTCATTGTTGCTGCTAGCATCATCATGTTGGTCTCTTTCTGTAATCGCAATTCTGACCCTTCAAGTATGTTTCTTCTTCTCATGTGGGTGACATATAGCATACCTGGAACGCTATGCTGAGTAAATGCTAGGCTTTTTGTATGTCATGTCAAGAGATTCAATTATGTATTTCATGGGCTTGCTTTGTATAAAAAGAAGTGGCTACTCGAGCAAAGTGAGCACTTTAGGAGCTATCTCTTTATGTATTCGCAACTCGCCATGATAATTCAAACTTGTAAAAGCTTCTTGTAGCCTTCTGAGACTTTAGCATGAAAGTGTATCAGTCCACTGGTTAGCTGTAAATATCAAATTAGCGTACAATAAAATAGGTGGTGGAGAAAAAACAAAATTGTCTTGCTAAATTGTGTACAGTAAATGATAAATTTCTGCAGTTGCTGGCCTATCTCAAAGATGGGTGTTCATATTTTTCTAGAGGTCCTTAAAATCTTGTCAATTATGCTATTATTCTTTGTACAAAATCCAATAATTCGTGTGTACATAATATATGCACAAATTTTTTAGCATATACCACACGAGTCAATAAACCAATTTCTTAAGTACAAGGACCTGGACAAAATCGTTAGCAGGTAACTTGCTTTAAGAGGTAAGGACCAGAATCAGTACGGAACTCACTAATGGAACATGTTCAAAGCCTTGATGATCAATTTTTCCCCATAAGCATTTCTAATTACTGTGAAGGGGTTTGCAATTACATTTCTGATTTTCCCAAGACCATCATCCTGCTATAATGGATCTAACATTATTTGGTCTCAGGTGAGTTAGTAATTTTCTTTGCTCACAGGTACCAGATTTCTCACTCACATTTGAAGGTGGAAAGTCGAAAAGGTAGATATTTGCTTGTGGATCTGTTCTGCACATTTTGCAGTCAAGAGATTAATAAATTTTGTATCCATGCAGGCCATATGCAAGATTATGGTGGGATGAAACTGTGTCAACTGTCGTAACATGTCCAGACCTTCATAGCCAGGTCGTTCCTCTTCTTGTTTGGGATTGTGTGATTCGTAATAGCTGCCTGCTAATTATTGCCAATGTTATCACTGTACAGGCAATTATACATCCAGAGCAGGATCGTGTTCTTACTGTCAGAGAATGTGCACGGCTGCAAGGTTTTCCTGATTATTATAAATTCACGGGCACTGTCAAACAAAGGTATGTGATATGGATAGATAATTAGTAAGATAATTTGATTCCTTTTAGTCACTTCTGCTTTTGCTGTCCAACTCCCATATTGTCTAATTTTACTGTCCTTATTTGTCCTTTAATTGTGTATCTGTAATGTTGACTTGTTCTTTTTCGATCCTTTGTGAAGATACCGTCAGATAGGGAACGCGGTGCCTGTTTCCGTAAGTAGGGCATTAGGATATGCACTAGGGATGGCAGTTCAAAGGCTTGGTGGGGAGGAAGCACTGATGACACTCCCACCTAAGTTCTCTCATTCAACTTTTGTGCAATTGACGAATTCCAAGAAGTGAACATAAATATCCTTCGATTTTCATAGGCTAGTGATTCCTTCAATTTTTTTTTTAAAAATCTTGTGTACTAGAGGGACCAGTTTGAATTGCGGGTTATTATTGGTTCCAAAGGTATCAGATGGAGGAAGTTTCAAATTCACTATAATTTTTTGTATTTTTTCAAGAAAATGAAGTTTTTTACTAGTAGACGGACCCGTTTGAATCCTGCGGGTTATTATTGGTTCCAAAGGCACCAGATGAAGGAAGTTTCAAATTCACTATGATAAATTAACTAAAAAATATAAAAAATTACAAAAAAAAATTGTAGAAGTTTTTTTCTACTTTTCAATAATTTTTTATCGATTCTTTATAAGAATATTAATTATTATTTTATATATTTTTTTTATTTTCACAAAATAATTTTATTTCATTCAAACACTTATTTTAAATTAAATGGACTACTCTATATTTTTTAAAATTAACCAAGTCCTGAAATTTAGCCTGAATTATTTTTTTCCAATTTCTGACAAAGTAAAGTTAAATTTATTCTCAGAAATAAGTTTTAAGTAATATTTTCCTAATCTAATTAAATTAAAAAATTTAAAAATATTTTTATGGAATTATTTTTTACTTTTAAATAATTTTGTTACTATTCTCTATAAGAAAAAAATTTATTATTTATTAAAATTTTAGTTTATTTTCACCAAATAATTTATTTTATTGAAAAATTATTTTAAATGAAATTGACTACTACATATTTTCTAAAATAAATGAGTGATGAAATTTAGCTTTAATAATATTTTTTTATTAATTTTTTTCCAATTTCAGACAAAATAAAGTTACATTTATAATTGAAGAAAATTTTTAAGTAATATTTGCCTGATTTAATTTAATTAAAAAAGCTAAAGAATTTTTGATTATTTTTTTAATCTTTTTTATAGAAATATTACTTATTACTATTAAATTCTTTTTTATTTTCACATGGTAACTTTACTTATTTCAAAAAGTTATTTTAATAAAATGGATTATTACATTTTTTTGAGAAAACTAACTGATAAAATGTAGCTTTGATTATTTTTTATTGTTCTTTAAAAAATTTTATTTTTAAATTTTAGCCTAGATAAATTTATATTTGTTATATTTATAGAAATAAAATAAAAATAAGTTTTAAGTAATATTTTCCTCATGTCATTTGATTAAAGAACTTTAAAATTTTTGTAGGAAAAAATTACAATAGAAAAAGCAAAATAACAGAAAGATTTACGGTAAATAATGCAATGGGAGTTTAATAAAGTGAAGTCTGTCCTAGCAAGAAACCAATTCAACAGAATTGCAGAGTATATGTCTAATGGGCAATACTGTGTAATAGGCAATAAGAGAGTTTCAATTCTCCATGAACAAAGTTCTTGTAACAGCCCAGGTAAAATTTCATTTTTACCGGGACTGTTTAAGTTAATTTAGAGTAATTTACCATTGATTTTAATCTTGGGTAATTAAATTATGGTAAATCGAGCATTGGATTCCGAAGCCGAGCCTTGTCCCACGTTCGGGATTTTTCTGCGGATTTTACGGACCAAAGTTGGGATTTTTTGGGTCCAGGAATCTTCAGAAAAGTCGGGTTTATCCTCGAGTTAACGGACCAGAAATAAAGATAAGGGGGTATACTGGATATTTTCTAGTCCAGACAGTGCACAATATATCAGCATAGTGAAGATGCCTTTTACTGTGAAGTCTGTGATTTGCTTTTTCCTGTGAGCATGTGAAACCTTGTCTCCTCCTGTGAAGCTCGTGACACCGCTTGTTATAATCTGCTCTTCCCCGGATTCTTCCTCACAACAGCATCACCCTACTCCTCTTCTTCATTTTCCTCTGCCCAGCTTCTGCCCATTTTTCTTCTGCAACCTGCATAACCAGAAAAGGAAAAAAAAAATAATAGTAATAAAAATAACAACAAACAACACACACCACCGCCTGCACGTCATCTTCCCTTCCTTTCCATTTCTTTTCTTTTCTTCCACCACACCACCGCCGCCCCATGAACCCGAGCCATCCATCATCACCGGCCAAGCCTTGCCACCACCACCATCTTCAGCTTCCTCGCTCGCCTCCACCGTCGCCACGCCTCGCTCATTACCACCACGAGCCGCCGTCGCTGTCCAGAGGAGACAACCCGACGAGCAAACCGACGGACCGCCTCCTCCCTTTGCTCGCCGACACCACAACGGGACGCGCCAACAGCCGCCGCCTCCGACGTCACGACCGCGCCTCGTTCCTTCTGTCGCGATCTCCTCTACGCCGCTCGTGCCGCCGCCGCCGTCGTCTGCAGGCCGAGGTGAGCAGACCGCGATGTGGACAATCGGGTTGGGGTGACCCGTTTCGCACCCGGGTGAAGGGTTCGGGTCGCGTCAGCCAGGCCATTGACCAGGCCTTGGATGGGCTTTGACCTGGGCCTAACCTTGGTTGGGGCTGGGTTTTGGATGTGGGTTGGACACATAGGCCCAGTCTAAAAATAAAAGAAAAAGAAAATAAAATCTGGAAAATAAAAATTAGATAAAAATAATTTTGGGAAAATATAATTTTGGAAATATGATTTTGGGAAATAATTTTATGGGGGAAAAGATACTAATTATTTTGGAAAGTACATACTTATGGAATAAATTTTTGAAAAGGGTATTAACAAGGTAATAAAATACCGGAATAATATCCGGGTATAAGTATAAGAATAGTATGGTATTTTGACACTTGAAATAAATGGTGAATGATGATGATAATGGAGAATTAACCCGGGGGAGTAACCGAGACGAGTCAGTATTTATTTTTCCGGTACACAGTATTAGCATGGCATTTGCATATCACCTTATGTGTGCATATTATTTGATTGATATAGGAGTTGATAACGAGCAATTTGCTGAGGAACCGGACTTGGAATCTGGGGGACATTTACATAATTGAGTAATCGGCTAAGGTGAGGATGGATAACCTTTGTTATGTTGCCTGTAATACTTTGTGTGCTTTGTTTGATTGAACTGCTGAGATATTCACTGTTGGTTATCGATTGCTGTGATTATTGCTGTTGTGATTATTGGACTGTGATATTGATTCTGTGGATATTATGCTGAGATTAATGTCGAACTATTGACTGTGGACAATTGAGAAATGGAAATTGGAAATTAGGAATTGGGATTGATTTGAGATGATGATATAATGGTCACGTGGAAAGTAGTGGTACGACCCGATGGTTTGAAAATTAATTTTGGGATGCTATGGTCGGTTACTTGGTTTGGTTTCTTGGCTGGGTTGGCATGTCGATGCCTGAGGTTGGGGTATACCAAATACCCAGTGGTTCGGATATACCGAATATCCGGTTGGCATGTCGATGCCTGAGGTTGGGGTATACCGAATACCCAGTGGTTCGGATATACCGAATATCCGGTTTCGGGACGTGGTCCCGGTATGGTAAGATTAGGTATGGTTCTTTGACTTGGCATCCGGAATTAATTGATAACCTGGTACGACCCTAGCTTGTCCAGTGACGGGGGCCCGGAAGAAAAAATTGGTATAATAATAAATATTCTTTTGGTCTTGGCTCAGTCTTACTTGAGTTGTGCAGTTGATTTGCTTGTGTTTACTTTACTGTATTACGGTTGCCTGCATATCACTGTTTATCCTTCGTCGGTGAGCACTTTGGACTCACCCATCGCCTGCGGGGTTTCATCCCGTAGGTTAAGTTGTTTCGTAGTTCAGGTACAATGTTCGATGGCTGCTGCTTTCTTCTCCACCTGACTCCGGATCCATACCTCCGCTGCATGTGCATAAAGTCTTCCGCTGCTGTTCTGTTGCATATGATGCTGTATTATATTTCCGCCGCTGTGATAGCTTGTTCATTTGACTTTGAGGCTGTTTGTCACTCTGCCTCTGTTGCTTGCTCTTTTCTCTACTGCTGTTATATATTGTGAGCTGTGAGCTGTTGAATAATGGTCCCCGTGTTGGGTGACGGTTGTTGTATTTGTTTACCAGTTGTACATACGGGTTGTTGTACTGTATTCCCTATCAATAAGTATAGTTTCGGCACGTGTTTACTGTGTTATGGTAAATACGGGTCGGGGCGCTTCAGTTCTTAGCTGCATTATATTCAACTTCATAATTCTAGAATGACAGAAACATGCAGATTTAAAAATGCTTTGTTGCTGATTCCTGTGTTCCAACATCACCAGCTCCTCTCATTTTTCTTTTCCCTCTCACAATTTCATCTCTACGCTTAGCCAATTCTTATGGTGTGATAGTTTCTCTTGGTGCACGAAGGGGTTAATTACGTTTAGACCCCTTGAATTCAGGTTTATTTTTCAATCACCACTCGAACTTTTTTTTCGTCAATTCACCACCTGAACTCCCAATTTCGTTCCAATTGGTGCTTCCGCCCATTGCACTAACAGAACTCATAGATTGACGCCAAGTGTTTTAATCTTGTCCGTCCATTTTTCTCATTAAATTTATTTTCACATAAAATAAAAAAAATCAAACAAAAAATAAAAATTAAAAAATAAAAAGGAAAAAATAAAAGAGATAAGATAAGATGGGGTGGAGGTGGATGTTAGTGTAATATGCCCAAAAGCCAATCAATGGATGATTGTTTGTAGTCATGTATACACATTAAGGTTATTCCAATAAATATCGTTTATGAGATAAACGCTTGCACATATTTATAACCCTAGAATATTTCATATTTTTAAATGTCCCTAGTCGATTATTATTATGGATTGGTTGTAATAATAAATTAAGACTAGCGTATGTTGAGAATTTATATGTGATATGAATTCTACATACAGGTACAAGTTAGAAAACTTGTGGACTGGACCGACCCACATAAGAACGCTACATGAAACGTTATATGTTTGTCGATAGCGGTTCTTATATGTATTGTCCTTAGACCTGAGATCATCAAGGTTCCCAACATATGAGTCGTATACTTTGATATTACTCTTGGCTATTTCGTAAATGAGTAGACCTTAGTGTAATCAATGGGTATATGATAAATGTGTAGTGGGTTTGTATGATCCAGAGGGGATTTGTCCAACCCATATAACGGGTATATTATCTGATGGTTTCTTGATAAAGTTGAACCGTAAATGCATGGCCATGCTCGGATTATGATATGGTGATATCATAGATATCCGTTTTACGCGGTTAACTCGAGGATCAAGAAACCGAGAATGAACATATGCGAGATTGACATATTCCATGTCTCGTGTTTAATCTTGATAATGGGACGAAGGGACGATGGCATGTTTGCGAGGCATATGATTCAGTACTGATCTTGTCGTTCAGGTAGCAATGATGTGTTGCTAGACGCCGCGCTTTGCTTATAATTGTAAATGAGTTTACAATTATTGCCGGACGTTACAAGTGCCTACAGGGTCACATACTTAGAGCCGTTGATTCGAGCTGGTGGTTGAACTATGGTTGGACCGTGGTTGAACCAGATATTTGAGTTTGTGGTTGGACCATGGTTGGACCGTGGTTGGACCAGGGTCGTTTAAGGATGGTTTGGTTCACTAAATGTCTGACTTATTGAACCATAGTTAGTGCCATGTGATGTGTAATCCCACCATGAGTTAGTGGAGACATAATTAGCTAAAAGCTAATCATGTTGGCCAAAGGTGTTGGCCACTTTGTCCCTTGCTTTTGTGAGTGGGATTAGACTAAGCATAATCTGATTATGCTTTGGTCTTCTTCACTTTGAGTCTGTAAATTTTCAGAGGATTGAGCCTTGAGAGTGTCTTGATAGTTCTTGTGAGTTTCAGACCATACACACCTTCTTTGAGAAAAAAAGAAAATACCACAAAATCAGACCATACCACCTTCTAGCTTCCGAAAACCTGCTGCTAGCACATCAGTTCGGGGGTGCTCGGGTTGGTAATCGTGTGACGATTCCAACTAGTTATCACGGTTCGTGTGGATACCGTAGAGGGGCGGGATTGTTGTCCGGCTCTTGCTGATTCGGATCACCAGTTGAGTGAAAGACCTCAACCGAACCAGGTATGTTTTTCTATAACTCGGTTTACTCTATTTCACTTGGATCCTCCATGAGTACCGGGATTTTCGCTGCGCATTAGTTACATTTGACTGTCAAATTGCATGACCCGGTTACTAACAGTGGTAGCGGAGCCTCTTGTGAAACGCTATACCGAATTATGTGTTCATATGTTATATGTGATATAGTATGAACATGCTAGTATATGTGATATGCTGGAATTCATTTTGTATATATGATATGCTAAATGATTTTTGTACATGTTGATGTTGTGTATTTGTTAAAAATGTTTTGACAACAAGCACTTGATTGGTATGAGATATCAATCAAGATGTTCATGGCAGTAAGTCGGAGAGTTCGACTAGGAAAAATTAAGTGTCGGTTTGTGTATAGAACGATTGTCGTTCTAATACAGCTAGGCCATAACATCGATGTTGGTGAGACCAACATCGATGTTGACATGAAGTTTAGCCTTGGCCGAACCTTCATAACATCGATGTTGTGTGACAAACATCGATGTTCTGATGAAGTTTAGCCTCGGCCCAATGTTCACAACATCGATGTTGTGTGACCAACATCGATGTTTTCATGCAAAACACTCAACAACATCGATGTTAAGAGTTACAACATCGATGTTATTTGAGCTCGGCCAAATTAGTTTAAAGTTCCAGAACACTCATAACATCGATGTTCAAGATTCAAACATCGATGTTCTTGAGTTCCAGAAGTTCAAACATCGATGTTTAAGTTCAACATCGATGTTAAAATGCTACTGCCAAAATCTTGAACTTTTAGAATTCTCAAAACATCGATGTTGAAGAGTTGAACATCGATGTTCTTGAGCTACTGCCAAATAGTTTGGAGTTCAAGTTATTCAAAACATCGATGTTGAAGTGTTGAACATCGATGTTCTTAAGGCTCGGCCAAATAGTTGGGAGAATCAGATTCTCACAACATCGATGTTCAAGTTTAAACATCGATGTTCACTTGTAATTTTGGTTTCCAAATTTACAAACATCAATATACATTCATCAAGAACATGCATGTAATGTATTGGAATAGTATGTTGATGAAAATATTAAGTTCTTCTTGTGTTGCCTTCCAAGATAAGCACTCATCATTGCTTAGATCAACACTTGGTAGGTTTTGCCAAAGCAAGGTGCCAATGTTTATCCTAGCAAGGTGCGACGCGATAATTGTAATATCGGAACTGCTTATTATGGTGTTGAACTTAACTAGGTCATCTTAATAGGATTAAGGACTTAGAGGCAAGGAGTTGAGCTAAGTCTATGAGATAGACAAGAACAAGTGTTGTTCACTCAACTATCCAAGAGTTACATGAGATGTAATTGACAAGAGTTGTCTACCTAAATAACTATGAAGTAAGCGATCAGCCAAAGCTGACTTATCTAGTAGTGAAATATGGATCTTGGCCTACTTATATGATTGTCTTGATTTATATAGTAGGAGCATCATTTAATAGAATTCCTTGTTAAATGATTTTGTATGCATGACTCTTATTTGTGTGAGTTGATCATTGTTGTAGAATTTCCATGGCACAAAACACTAGCACAATGTCACTGCGATCTGTCCTTGAGAAGGAAAAGTTGAATGGGAATAACTTCCTAAAATGGTATCGCAACTTGAGGATAGTCCTCAAACAAGAAAAGAAGTTGTATGTCCTTGAAGGGCAAGTTCCAAATGAACCGGCGCCTAATGCTTCTAGGGCGGAAAGAGATGCTTACAAGAAGCATGTTGATGATGCATTGGATGTTGCATGCCTTATGCTTGTTAACATGGACTCTGAGCTTCAGAAGCAACATGAGACCTTGGGTGCGTTCGATATGATCGAACATCTGAAAATGCTTTTTGAAGAGCAAGCAAGGCATGAGAGGTATGAGACCTCTAAGGCATTGTTCCAATGCAAGATGGCTGAGTCATCACCGGTGAGACCTCATGTGCTCAAAATGATTGGATACATTGAGAGCCTTGAGGGTCTAGGTTTTCCTTTGCAAAAGGAGTTGGCTGTTGATCTAGTCCTGCAATCGTTGCCGGATAGTTACAGCCAATTTGTCATGAATTTCAATATGAATCATCTTGACAAATCCTTGTCTGAGTTGCTTAACATGTTAGGAACAGTTGAGCAACAAATGAAGGCAAACAAATCCAACAACATTTTGATGGTTGGAAAAGGCAAAGGAAAGGGTAAAGCCAAGTTTTACAAGAAGAAGAAATGTGCCAAAAAGTTTGGTGCATGTGCATCTTCTTGTTCCCATGTGCTGAAACCCAAAGGTGGTATTGCAAAGGAAGGACAATGTTTCCATTGCAACAAACCTGGCCATTGGAAACGTAACTGCCCTGTTTACCTTGAAGAGGTGAAGAAACAGAAGGGAAGTAAGACTTCCACTTCAGGTATTTTTGTTATAGAAGCTAATATCTCTATCTCTGCATCATGGGTATTAGATACCGGATGTGGTTCTCACATTTGTGTAAATGTGCACGAACTAAGAAAGAGTAGGAGATTGGCAAAGGGTGAGATAGACCTGCGCGTGGGAAATGGAGCAAGAGTTGTTGCATTAGCCGTAGGAACTTACTATCTTACCTTACCGAGTGGTTTGGTTTTAGAACTAGACGATTGTTATTATGTACCGACCATAAGCAGGAATTTGATTTCTGTGTCTTGTCTTGACAAGAAAGGTTTTTCTTTTGTAATAAAGGACAAATGTTGTTCTATTTATTTCAATAATGTTTATTATGGTGGTGCGTATTTAAGCAATGGTTTGTATGTTCTTAACCTAGAAACCGCAATCTATAACGTTAATACGAAGAAGGTTAGAATGAACGATTCTAATGAAACCTATCTTTGGCATTGTCGATTGGGCCATATAAACGAGACTCGTATATCTAAACTCCATAAAGATGGACTTTTAGACTCATTTGATTTTGAATCATTTGAGACATGTGAGTCATGTTTGTTAGGCAAGATGACGAAGGCTCCTTTTACCGGTAAAGGTGAAAGAGCTTCGGACTTGTTAGGTCTTATACATAGTGATGTATGTGGACCGATGTCGACACAAGCTAGAGGTGGATTCCAATACTTCATTACATTTACTGACGATTTCAGTAGGTATGGCTATGTGTATCTAATGAGACACAAGTCAGAATCCTTTGAAAAGTTCAAAGAATTCAAGAATGAAGTACAGAATCAACTCGGCAAGAGCATTAAAATGCTTCGATCAGATCGAGGAGGTGAATACTTAGGCCGAGAATTTCTTGATCATCTAAAGGAGTGTGGTATAGTATCACAGCTCACTCCACCGGGTACGCCTCAATGGAATGGTGTATCCGAAAGGAGGAATAGAACCTTGTTAGACATTGTTCGTTGATGATGAGTCAAGCTGACCTTCATTCTTCATTTTGGGGACATGCATTACTGAGTGCTGCATTTACACTTAACCGTGTTCCATCTAAATCCGTAGAAAAGACACCATATGAGATATGGATTGGGAGGCGTCCCAATTTGTCTTTTATGAGAATTTGGGGTTGTGACGCTTACATGAGACGTGAAGCATCAAATAAACTCGGCCCTAAATCCGACAAGTGCCTCTTTGTAGGATATCCTAAGGAAACTAAAGGGTATTATTTCTACAATCCCACCGAGCACAAAGTGTTTGTTGCTCGGACTGCTATTTTTCTAGAAAGAGAATTTATTTCTAGAAGAATTAGTGCGAGAAAAATAGAACTCAAAGAAGCTCGAGATAATGAGGCAAAGATGGAACAAGGAAAGGAACCACAAGATGTTGTGGATGAGAATCCTGTGCCTGTAACACATGGACCGCGTAGGTCAGATAGGACTCGGTACGAGCCTGAGAGATATGGATTTCTCATGACTCATACTGGAGACGTGATGCTCATAGATGAGGATGAGCCCACTTCCTATCAGCAGGCCATTACGGGTCCGGACTCTAAGAAGTGGCTAGAAGCCATGAATTCGGAAAGTGGAATCCATGTATCAAAACAAGGTATGGACCTTGGTTGATCCACCTGAAGGGGTGAAACCCATAGGGTGGAACTGGGTCTTTAAGAAAAAGACCGACATGGATGGTAATGTGATTACCTATAAAGGGTGATTGGTTGCGAAAGGTTTCAAGCAAGTTCATGGTATTGACTATGATGAAACTTTCTCGCCAGTTGCCATGGTTAAATCCATCCGGATTCTATTGGCTATAGCGGCATACTATGATTATGAGATATGGCAAATGGATGAGTTTTGGCGAAAGGAATTGCTTTTAGAAAATCTCCTACATATGTACTGTGTTGGACTTCCAAAACAGCTAGGTCTCTTACGGTTATACCATACGTTCAACGTCTCCAGGTAAATACCTAACTTCGTTCGAAGATCCTCAACCTTAGAAGTAAAATTACTTCACTAGTTTTTCAAACCAAAGTAATTCTTGCTTCTACTACCATGTGTTTGCAAGAAGGTCAGTGGGAGCATTATTGTTTGCTTGTTGTTGTATGTTGACGACATCCTACTCGTTGGGAATGACATTCCGACACTATAGTCTGTAAAGGCTTGGTTAGGGAAGAATTTCTCAATGAAGGACTTAGGAGAAGCTGCCTATGTGTTAGGTATAAAGATCTATAGAGATAGATTCAAAACGCTTCTCGGGCTAAGTCAGAGTACATATATTGACAAGGTGCTAAAGAGGTTTAGCATGCAAGATTCCAAGAAAGAATTCTTGCTCTTGTCACATGGCATATCTCTCTCAAAGAATCAATGTCCTAGTACTACTAAGGAGAGAGAGTGGATAAGTAAGATTCCTTATGCTTTTGCAATAGGATCTATCATGTATGCCATGCCATGTACTCGACCGGATGTCGGTTATGCTTTGAGTGTCACAAGCAGATACCAATCTGATCCCGGTGAGAGTCACTGGATAGCGGTTAAGAACATCCTTAAGTACTTGAGAAGGACGAAGGATGCATTCCTGGTTTACGGAAGCGTTGATGAGCTTGTTGTAAAGGGTTACACAGATGCTAGCTTCCAAACCGACAGGGATGACTTTAGATCGCAGTCAGGTTATGTGTTTTTGTCTTGGAGGTGGTACTATATGCTAGAAGAGTTCCAAGCAGGGAACAGTTACCGACTCTACAATTGTGGTTGTGCAAAGTTCCTTATGAGAACAATGTAACAGACCCGTTGACTAAGTCTCTCACACAGCGGAAGCATGATGGTCATGCTGTATTCATTGGTATTAGATACATGTATGATTGGCCTTAGTGCAAGTGGGAGATTGTTAGTGTAATATGCCCAAAAGCCAATCAATGGATGATTGTTTGTAGTCATGTATACACATTAAGGTTATTCCAATAAATATCGTTTATGAGATAAATGTTTGCACATATTTATAACCCTAGAATATTTCATATTCTTAAATGTCCTTAGTCGATTATTATTATGGATGGGTTGTAATAGTAAATTAAGACTAGCGTATGTTGAGAATTTATATGTGATATGAATTCTACATACGGGTACAAGGTAGAGAACTTGTGGACTGGACCGACCCACATAAGAACGCTACATGGAACGTTATATGTTTGTCGATAGCGGTTCTTATATGTATTGTCCTTAGACCTGAGATCATCAAGGTTCCCAACATATGAGTCGTATACTTTGATATTACTCTTGGCTATTTCGTAAATGAGTAGACCTTAGTGTAATCATTGGGTATATGATAAATGTGTAGTGGGTTTTGTATGATCCAGAGGGGATTCGTCCAACCCATATAACGGGTATATTATCGGATGGTTTCTTGATAGAGTTGAACCGTAAATGCATGGCCATGCTCGGATTATGATATGGTGATATCATAGGTATCCGTTTTACGCGGTTAACTCGAGGATCAAGAAACCGAGATTGAACATATGCGAGATTGACATATTCCATGTCTCGTGTTTAATCTTGATAATGGGACGAAGGGACGATGACATGTTTGCGAGGCATATGAATCAGTACTGATCTTGTCGTTCAGGTAGCAATGATGTGTTGCTAGACGCCGCTCTTTGCTTATAATTGTAAATGAGTTTACAATTATTGCCGGACGTTACAAGTGCCTACAGGGTCACACACTTAGAGTCGTTGATTCGAGCTGGTGGTTGAACCATGGTTGGACCGTGATTGAACTAGAAATTTGAGTTTGTGGTTGGACCATGGTTGGACTGTGGTTGGACCAGGGTCGTTTAGGGCTGGTTTGGTTCACTAAATGTCTGACTTAGTGAACCATAATTAGTGCCATGTGGTGTGTAGTCCCACCATCAGTTAGTGGAGACATAATTAGCTAAAAGCTAATCATGTTGGCCAAAGGTGTTGGCCACTTTGTCCCTTGCTTTTGTGAGTGGGATTAGACTAAGCATAATCTGATTATGCTTTGGTCTTCTTCACTTTGAGTCTGAAAATTTTCAGAGGATTGAGCCTTAAGAGTGTCTTGAGAGTTCTTGTGAGTTTCAGACCATACACACCTTCTTTGAGAAAGAAGAAAATACCACAAACTCTAGCTTCCGAAAACCTGCTGCTAGCACATCAGTTCGGGGGTGCTCGGGTTGGTAATCGTGTGACGATTCCAACTAGTTATCACGGTTCGTATGGATACCATAGAGGGGCGGGATTGTTGTCCGGCTCTTGCTGATTCGGATCACCAGTTGAGTGAAAGACCTCAACCGAACCAGGTATGTTTTTCTATAACTCGGTTTACTCTGTATCCTCCATGAGTACCGGGATTTCTGCTGCGCATTAGTTACATTTGATTGTAAAATTGCATGACCCGGTTACTAACAGTGGAGAGGGAGACGGTGATTAAAAACAAAAAATGGAATTGTAGTAGAGGTTAAAAACAATGTCATATAAAAGAATTGTTATCCATTTGTCACTTAGATTGAGTACTGTTTGGCCAGGAACCTGATCCACAAAAACACCATATATGGCATTAGCTTCCTTTGCTTTTTTTTTTTGCACCACTTTGGAGCATTAGCAACATATGTTATATCAATAAATGGCTAAATATAATAAATGTGGTAAATGTTATAAATAAATTTTGGTGAATGTCATTATTACCACCTAGTAAAACTCAATTTTAATGTACCCAAATTCACCCCTATAAATGTGGTAAAACTCAATTTTATTTTATCTATACACCTAACATCCAATTGGATTTTTCTCTTTGGCCATTTATACTTCATATTTCTATTTGTCCTAATCTTAATACCATCTTCCTTTATCTAATGTCCTTTTGATTTTATCTTATTAAATTAATCATTCTTATTTGTTTATCCTCCCATTTCCACCTATAAATACCCCCTTCATTCATACATACTTAAGCTCTTTGATGTCTCGACATAAGATCCTCTCTTCTCATTTCTAGACACCTCCCTTAAGCTCCCTCCAAGAGTCAATTTCATTTTAAATTATATAACACGTTATCAGCGCGAGTTTCTACCCTTCTAAAGAAATTATTTCTAAAACTTTTATTGCTATTGCTGAAATATTTATCGAATAAACATCTATATATTATATATTCTACATTATTATTCTACTAATATTGCTGAAAGATTTATCAAGTAAGCGTATATATATTGCATATTCTACATTATTATTCTACCAATATATTTGAAAAATTTATCGAGTAAATGTATATATACTACATAGTTTCTATTATTATTATTCTACTTCTCTTTATATTTTTTTTGTATCTTTTGTTATTATTTCATTACTATCATAATGGCAAATCTTACAAAATTTGAATTTGAAGCCCTCGATATTTCTGAAAGAAATTATCTGTCATGAGTAGTAGATGTAGAAATGCATTTAGATACTATGGGTCTTGGAGACACCATAAAATCTACCCAAGATAAGATGAAAGCCGTATCTATTCATGAAAAAGAAGGGACTAGTCAAGAAAATGCAAAAGCTATTTCTAGTTAAGATAAGGCGAAAGACATAATTTTTCTTCGCCATCATGAAGATGACAGTCTAAAGACTGAATATCTTACTAAAAATCCTACAAATCTTTAGAAGAATTTGAAAGAAAGATATGATCTCCAAAAGATGGTCATACTCCCAAAAGCCGTTATGAGTGGATGCATTAGAGGTTGCAAGATTTTAAATCTGTGCATGAATATAATTTAGCTATGTTTCGAATAAGCTCCCAGATAAAACTATATGGAAAAAATGTAACTGATGCTGATATATTTAAAAAAAAATTCTCCACTTTTCATGCATCAAATGTGCTCCTGCAACAGCAATATCATGAAAAGGGTTTCTCAAAATATTCTTATTAGTTTCATGTCTCCTTGTGGCTGAACAAAACAACGAGCTATTGATGAAAAATCATGAGTCTCACCCTACTGCTCCAGTTCCATTCCCTGACGTGAATGTAGCAGTACATGATAATTTTGGTCGTGGCCATGGACAAGGTCGTGGCTGGGGACGTGGACGTGGGCGTGGGCGTGGAAGGAACCGTTTTAATTACCATGACCGCAATTGTGAACACCCAAATTTGGACAACTCATATTTCATTAATTTTGGCCTTTTATGTGTTTTGAATCCAAAGTTAATTAAATGACTTAAGCTTAAGAATATATTTGAGGTTTAAGTTAGTGAGGTATGGTTTTTATTATTCTGGACCTTATGTGTGTTTCGACTGAATATTATTTCAAGGATATAATTGAACCCGATTTATATATAAAGTTATTACGATATACGGTAATGTATGTAGTGGAACTTTTAAAGTCCCCACTACACCGAAGGATATATAGTAGAATACACAAATTTTTCAATTTCAACTATAAGTAAAATGATAAGAATAAAACCTTCTATTTTTCCTTTTAGTATTTAGGTATGGGTATTTAGAAATAATAATAGGGCTGTAGATTTAAAAAAAACATATGAAAAAGAAAACATTTAAGTGTGACATCACAGTTTCCTTATTCATTATCAGGACAAATTGATTGATTTGTGATTATCTAATTTTTCCACAAAAATAATTCATAGGTTTATGTTCAGTGTGGTATCAATCTCCTCGCCTTTTAACCCGAACAAAAAAATCTCATCACCTCTCTTTTTCATCATAAACCATTTATGTATGTTTAGTGTTGTATCAATCTCCTCACCTTCTCACTAGAAAAAAATCTCATCACCTCTCTTTCTTAAATGATTATGACAATAAACAACAGTGAAGAAGATAGAAAATAAGAAAAGCAATTGAGGCTTGAGATTTTGATTATCATCTTCCTCCACAATTGAGGCTGAAGCATTCAGGTCAAACTGCATGGGACATCAAGGCTCTAGTGCACCCGGGAAGCAGCAAGGTGTCTAGTAATGAGTTATCGAAAACCTTTCATGGTTTGACATGGAAATCCTCTCTTTTGTTTTGTTTGTTTAATATTTAGATGACCTCTTCTTATTCAAAGAGGCAGGTTTTGTTCGGATGAAATGTAAAACATTATGAATAGTATTGATAAAATTTGCCATTATTTATTCGATTTGCTCTTACAGCAACGATTCTAAATCTTTCATTGGTTAGTGGAGGAGTACCTTCTCGTGAGCTCTATCTTATAAAATTATAAGAGAAAGGAGTTGTGCTCAAGCAGCCAAGGGTTAGTCTTCAACTTCAGGGAGAAGGGCCAGAAACTCTATTCCACAATAGTTGATGAAAGTCTTCAACTTCAGGGAGAAGGGCCAGAAACCCTATTCCACAATAGTTGTATCATCACTACACTCACTCTTCTAATCTAAAAACTTTAATTAAAACTATCCACGCAAAAAGGCAGAGAAAAAAAAAACACACATCAACTGAATGGTGCACAAGAAGCTATATTCTCTCCACCAATGTTTTCAATCTGAGGCACTCCTGAAGGAGCCTCCATGACGAGTATGACATCTGTAGCCCCACCAAGTACATGTTCTGATGTAGATTGGGAGCATGTCCTAGGGAGTATATCCACACCATCCTCATTTGAACTTACAGTAACTTTTAGTAGAACATATCCCTCCTACAAGCTATGTGATTGTTGAGGAATTAGTTTGCCAGAGGAAGTTTTAGTGTTTTCTTGATAACGACTAGAATCATTTGAAGGAAGCTTATTTGACAATCCAAATTTTCCCAAAAACTTCATTTTTTGGATCCAACGATCCTTCTCGTGCACCTTGTTCATTGCAGCCAACTGCATTTCCTCGACACATTTAAGCTGCATCTCTATCTGGAATTTGAGTTCCACAAACTTTTCTTCAAATTCAATATCCAGTAACTTCAGCTCATTTGTCCCAATTGAACTATTATACTGGATACGAGTCTTTTTCTTTGGTAAAGCTTTGCCATCTCTTGCTCATACTTTATATTCAACTCTTCTTTTAGCTCTTGAAACATTTTTAAGAGCTTATTCATCTTTTTATTGCATTTCTGCTCAATTTCTTTTATACCTTTCTCAATATCATTCTGGAATAAGTGAGCAGTTCTTGAAGAGCAGGCCATCTCAATACTCCCTGTGTGATGAAGAAACATTTGCTTCAAGCCCTTCAACAATGAGTAGATATGGTGTACCTCCTCTCTTTTGCAAGCAAAATTTAAATGCTGTTTTGTAAGTGCAAGCGATTTTGTGTGATCAAGTTTGTGTTTCAGTAAAGAAGCTGTAGTCCAACCCTGCACATGTATAAAATTCAGACAGTCAACATTTTTGAAAAATGCCATGCATGATGTATTATGCAAACACAGGACCAATATGCAAGGAACATAAAACAAGGTTTGGTATGTGTCTATCACTGTAGAGATATGCATTGATGCACATTTTCACTTTGCTGTACAGTACAAAAAGAAAGTAAGATAATATGGAAAGAACCACTGTAGAATTTTCCCTCCATCTTCAAGAAAGAGAAAAAGAATGCAGTAGGTAACAAGCTCACCTGCTCACAGTCCGCTATCATTAATCTTAAGGTTAAGTTAAATCAATGAAGTACAGAGCACAAGCACAAACCCTTTAACAACCTCCAAAAGCTTCCAGTAGTTGAAGCTTTGCTACCCTAAGTTTAACTCACTATAAATATGCTTACAGATTAAGCATGATCTTCCACAAAAGATCTGATTGCAGATAGAGATTGAAGCCTGAATCCACAGTTTCAACGGGAATTATTGGCTAGATGGACAATTTTGTGGAAGAGATCCATCCTGAGGGTTTTACTGAACTATAATACCATCTATCAAGCAACATGACATATACAATCATCCTTTTTAATTATTTGATAAATTGTCCAGTGACAAACTCAATCTGTTAGAATCACATTTTAAGCTGCCATCATCCCTTATAAATAATATTTTGTCTTTTAAAATAAGTTAATATTCCAAGTTTGAAGTCCACAGTCAAGGGGAGAAAGCTACCAGAATGATACATATCCAAGACTCCTGAACAGGGGAGCATTCTCCTGTCTACAAAACAACTTGTCGTATCATTCGTGTTTGATAGACTAGTTTCAAGAATTCCACATAGAAGTACAAAGAAATTGTTTCTAAGGCTGTGTAGTTACTGTAAGAATTTCAAGTACAGCAGCCATAATGGAACTAGAAACCTGTCATCAGCTAGGGCAAGTAAGTGATCAACAAATAGTACTAATTTAAAAAACTAACATAAGCAAGAACAGTTTGTTCACTGGTTCACTATTAACTTGATAATTATTCATCACGTATTCAAGAAAACGATCAGCCTTGTCCTTCAAATCCTCCTGCAGTGACAGTAGGACATATCAATACACAATAAAGAGCCCGAGCAAAATGAATATGGAATGACAGTGATGAAGCAAACCTACATGCCAATCCATCACCATGATGCTTCCAACAAAGAATTATTCAGTATGAAGAAACCAACATTTCAAAAGTGTTCATCCATAAATTGACAAGCACGGTCTACCCATCTATGCATTAGTCGCAAAACTATAGTCAATGCAATAAGGACTTAGGCTTAACAAAAATAGCCAACAAGTACACAGGTAGCAGATAACTTTCAATTTCAAAAGCACCATGTTCAAGAGTAGAATTCCAATATAAATTGAGCAAAATTTTCAACACAAACAATATGCAATTTCAAACAACAATCAAACTAAATTTGAAACATCGCTGCAACAATGATTATCTACAATTAGGGATCAACGGGAGGAAATGAGATATATACCGTGAGTTCTAGAACTTCACAAAGATTTGTCACTTCGTGCCTCAAATGAAGAAAAAAAACTGTTCTCAAAGGCGTGCAGATTACTTTTACCATTAAAACCAACTCGGGCTTCCTAGAATAAATGTTTAATCCAAAGCACTCTCAACAAAAATAAAGAAATCATAACCACCAAATACAAGCAATTGAAATAGGTACCTTGGCATTTGGAAACATGTTGAGCAAGGGTCCACAAGATCGTTACTTTTGCATCCTATGTGTATATCTTCCTCAGCAACGTTGTATGAACTGCATCTCTTTTTTTTTGGAAGGCAGGACCGTACAACCACTGTTCAGCCCAGTCTCACTTTCAGACATCCCCTTATGCATGTGATCTAAACATCTTAGCTGCAATACTTCTTTATCCCTTTCAACAATATCATTTGGTAGTGTGTGACTCGTCATATTAGATGACAACACCACATGATCATCATCGATAGACTCTTTCCTACCATTCCTATCATGAAGGTGATGAGATTCCTCTACCAATTCATGCATTTAGCTTGGATGCTGCAAAACATCTTCCCCATTTGTTGCTCCAGAATTGCTTTGCTTAGCATTGGATTCTGCCAAAAGTTTATTTGGCTAACCCTTGAAACAGGCCCTGTAGGCGCGAGCATCCCATATCTTTCCGGACTCGATTCTCTCAGATTTCAGCATCGATTGCTGGATCAACTTCATTTTTTGTTTTCCTTGGAAAAAGAGAAGTAGTGGGGGAAGATTGACTCTTTGCCCTCTGAGACCTTCTTAGAGGAGTGGTGGTCTCCTGTGTGTCGAGTCCTATGGAAGGTCCCAGGCGGTTGTTTATTGCTATAGAATGTCTAAAGTAACAGACTAAGATTGTGAAAGGCTCACACGATTATGCAGCATGTCTATGCATTATATATTGTGATAGTTTGACAGTGAGTGAATGTTTACAAAATATAGGAAACATATAATACAAGTAATAGAGCCAATCTCTGACACAGGCATTAGTACTACTTTGAGTCCAACCGAACTACTGATTTAGGATTATCTACTAGAGTTCTATCTTGTACAAGTTTCTCCTTCCATTGTACGAGTTTACGGGTTGTTGTTTATTCTACAAGTTTACGCAAAACAAAGTAAAAAAAACTATGAATTTTAGTCTCTCGCTCGCTCACGGGAAGGATTCAAGTTCAAGAAAGTGTGAAATGGTTTGAGAAGTGGAGGAAGGAGCAGGAATTACTTTCTTTTAAGAATCACATAGGGCCTGGTTGGAAACTTGTTTTCTGAACAAGCTTGTTGTCCTGTGAGCACAAAGAAAAGGGACATGTTTGGATGAACTACATGAACTAATACAAGTCCATTCCCCTCACCTTGTACCAGTTTTGCTAGTTTTTCTTTTAAAAAAATTTCTCAAGTTCCCATTGCTTACTGATGCCACATCACTTCCCCATAGTATACTCAATTCCACTGGTAACATTTAAGTTACTTTACTATTTCAACGGTAATATTTAATTTAGTTTACTATTGTAACTGGTAAGATCTAATTCACTCCTTTAACTACCCATTGCCATTAGGGACAGATAGCATTTAGCCCGTTTGGTTTGGCCCTGAATTGAATTCAATTCCACAGTTTGGTATAAATCTGTTAAGTTAAAAATAAGAATTGAATTCTATTTTTTATTTTAGAAGCAATTTTTAGTCAATATTTCGAATCAGAGCACAATTGGTCGGATTTGGTGATAGGAAATTTATTATCTTCTTCCTTTAGTTTAAAATATGCATGTGGGTAGTTGCTGGACCTTTAAGTAGCTCCGGTCAGACTTCAGAGGGGTTAGTTATAAATTAACCACCTAAACTTTCGGTTAAAATAAGATAACCACCTAAACAAAAAATTCTTTGATTGGACCACCTCAACTTCATTTTAGAGTCGACTTCAACCCTTCTGTTAAAATCAAGGTTATTAAACCTGGCCCGACCGTTGACCCGTTTCAGTGGCCGGGTCGTGTGTTTAGAGGTTAACTGACGTTCAACTGGGTCTGACCGGTATTAAAATTAATAATAAAAATATATAATTTTTTTAACAAAGGTCCAACCAAAGGTCTAGTCATGGTATGTCCAAGGCAAAAATTTGAAATTTCTAACTTTTAATCCGAATAAAACCAAAAATGGGTCAATAAACCCGGAGAACCCGTCATGACCCGACCGATTTTTTGAAAGGTACAACCCGGAGGGGTAAAAATTCCTGAATTATCTCTGGCCACGGTTACCCGGGCTCAACCGGCTGGGCCGGTCCGGATTTGACAACAATGGTTAAAATCCATTAATTTTCCGTCACCAGGTTTAACGGATGCACACAAAAACGTGACACATGGCAAAATCTTGAGGGTTTAACGTTAATGCTTTAAAATTTTCATGTTTATATAAAAAAATTCAATTTTCTTTTGTTGCTAAAAAACTAAAAAAGAAATTATGGAAACAAAAGATAAAACTTCAAAGCAAGCCTTTTGAATCTCAATCCGATAACTCAAACAAAGAAGACATTCACACCATGGACACTCTTTCTTCTTTCTTTGTTCCTTTAATCCTGGTGAAGCCCACTAATAATCATTCCCCAGAACCAAAGATTGACACTCGTTTAATAACAACCCTTTCCAAATGGACCGGGCACTGTACTTCTTCATTGAGTCGCCCACGGCGACCTCGCCTGCTCCACGCTTTCTTTAATAGGGCAGTTTCCAGTTGATTTATTTTTTATGGCCAAAGATAGACCCGAGGATCCTCTCGATCCATCCCAAAAATACGGAGATGACAACTTTGGGTCTCTAGTTTACTAGTAGAGCTTGAGTTTTTAGTGGAAGATAAAAAATTAGGTAATCACAAATCAATCAATTTGTCCTGATAACGAATAAGGAAATTGTGATGCCACACTTAAATGTTTGCTTTTTCATATGTTTTTTTTTTAAAATTAGTTGGGATAATAATAAATATTTATGGAAATGGATTTAAAATTTTCCTTTTTTATCTTCCAAAATAAAAATAGTAAAATGAATATCTAGTCCACATCACCCCTAAAATTTTCAGGGGTGATGTATGTAATGGTACATAGCATTATTATACTTCGATAATGATTTTCCTTTTTTAACTTTCAAAATAAAAATAGTAAAATGAATATCTAGTCCGCATCACCCCTGAAAATTTCAGGGGTGATGTATGTAATGGCACATAGTATTATTGAATATATTTAGGGGTTAAGTTAATAAAATATGGACTCTCCAGTAACAACCAGCCCAGAAAACACTTTTTTTGCATATCACTTTTAGTTCTAACTTTCGTATAATCAGAATTAAATTCATAATTTGATGAAAAATGTTTTTAATGATACATGGAAAGTGTATGAAAATTGAGTAATTAAGGGGTATTAACAATACATGGAAAGTTGGAGTAGTAATCAAGAAAATGGTACTTTTTGGTCTGGCAAGGTGTTAATTGCACATCGAAATCAAGCTAGATCGGATTTAATGAGAATCTGGGGAAAAATGGTAGGAACGACAAGAAAGGGAAAGTGTTGGGTGGTCATCCCGACATGACCGCCGGCGCTTGACGGGCATGTGGCCCCTGTTTTGGCAGTTTCTTTGATTTTTGCGATTAATTCATTTCCAGCCAATTTTGTCCAGAATTTTCGCTGAATTCTCGAACATTATGAGGGTCCACGACCCCTGTACCCCCAAAACTCTATAAATAGAGCCCCTCTATTCACTTTCAGGAGGACACAAATTGTTTTCTACTCACACCCTATAAGCTTTACTTGGAGAAACTCTACCTCTCCACGTCCATAAATAACTTTTATAGTTGCTATTCTGGAGAAATTTTGTCAAGAGGAGCATCAAGATGAGGCCAACAAGGTTAGATCAAAAGGAGATCAAAGATAGAGCTTAGAAGTGGAAGAAAAGTGGGCAGAGAAAACAACCCAACAAAAGGAGCTAGAGGAGGACTACAAGAGGTAACACTAAACTCTTTTGATTGATTTTTGGCTGCTGATTTCGATCTGATACTACTGATGATGATTTGATTGTTGTATGATGCCATGTTAAGAACTACATGAGCTTTGAACCCCGTTTTCGGGGTACATAGGTGGTTTCTAGTGGTGGAAACTCAAGCTTAATTGTTTTAATTTTCTTTCTTTTTTTTAGATTTATATTTTTATTTTGTTTGTGTTTTGCTTCCACACTTGCACACTTAGACAAGACATACTCTTTGTTCTTCAATTGCACAAAGTGTTGCCCCAACATGAATAGGTGCCTAACACCTTCCTAACCGTGATTTACCCCCGAATCCAACAATTTCTGGTTAGCTAAAGATCAGTCCCTTATGCTGTTGCCTAAGAAAAAAGTTGATGCTTATTGGTTTTTTCCCTGTTTTTCCCAAAAAATAAAATCAAGGTGGCCACTCCATTGATTGTTGGATTGTTGGTAAAGAAGAAGGTGTAAGAATGAGCATAAGGTGAGGAGGCCAAAGGGATTGATTAGGCTCGGATCCTCATAACAATGTTTATAACCATGCCAAGGCTAAGGGAAATCGTGTGAATCATATGAATGATGGAAAATATCATGACAATAAAAATCTCGAGGCAGCCTGCTATTGATGTGGCATGACAGGTCATTGCTCACGAACATGCCGTACAACAAAGCACTTGGTAGAATGATGCACATGGAATATGCATAGTTTTAGGCATAATTTTAGACATATCTGCTCTCAATTCATCGTGGTTATATGCCTTACTTTGCATTATTTCATCATATTCCCTTAAATTTCGTCCCTTACAGTATGATTAGTGATTCCAGGTGTATTTTGAAGGATTTTGGAGACTTTACTAGAAAATTAGAAGAAACAGCCTCTGGCACAGCCTGAGCCTGTTTCGAGCCTGTGGTTTATTGCAAAATCAATAAAAGGCCATGAATTCCCCTCCAATCACAAGATTTCCACTGGATTTCACCACCTTTGCCTTGATCCACAAAGCCATCATGCCACCACATCAATCGCAAGAGGAGCTGAATTCAATTGCAGAGAAGAATAGAAAGAGATTGCACACAGCCTCACCACAGGCCCAGCACAGGCTCAGCCTGTGGAATCTGTAGATGACCAGAAAAAGCGAAGAATGAATTTAAAACTCAGCCACTTGTAGAGCTTCAACACTTGCAAAACTTTCAACTCTGCAATTATAACCTGAGCAATTCAGAAGACTTTAGGCATGGGAAAGAGGGGATAATCATTACATCCAAAAGAATATTGCAATTAAAGAACAATTATCCTCCCCTAAAGTCCTTTAAAATCTGCAGATCTGAAGAATTCACCCTATCGGCACGCCTCCCATGGTACCTTATCTCGAGGAGCAAGATGGGCAACTGAAATTCAACTTGCCCAACCTCCATACCTTCCAGCAAGTGAGAGAAGAGAGAAGAAGGGGATCCACTCCTATAAATAGGAAGAAGGAAGAAGAACTGACCATCGAATAACCCATCGATCAAAACACCCATAAACTTGCAGAAGTTCTGGAACAAAGGGTTCAAGGGGAAACACAATTCTGCACCCTTTTCTGGGCAGAAATCGTGTTACGCCTAACATCCAGATTGTTCCAAACATCATGCTATCCTTTATCCCATTTGTTTTTGTAATTCTGAGCATGAATTAAACAACCCCTCTTAGGTTGAAGGGTGCAACATGTCTCTGGTTTTTATCTAATAAATTGCTTTTTACATGTTCTTATCCCGTTTTCTTGTGTTGGTTGTTGAAAACTTGATACATGTTTGAGTTCTGGCCAAACCCTTGCATGATGATAGGCAGCTAGGTGAAGGACCGAAAGGAGAAGCCATAGCTACTGGAACCACAATAACCTACCCTTAGTTTCTGGCTTTTGACAGGAGTTAGGAACTAAATGAGGAATTAGCATCAACACCAAATCTTAATCCCCTTGGTTTGACCGATGCGAAAGCATTAAGATGAGTGAGAGCCTTGGGAGGAAACTGTGAGTGAAAACAAATGGGTTCAGTATAGGTTGAGAGCACCTGCAAGAACAGATCTGTGTAATTGACTTTGTGTTTTCGACAGGCCCAGCCACAGGCTCAGCACAGGCTCACCCTATTGCGGCACAGTCAAGAAGAATGACACCACTTTTAATCTGATTCTTGATTGATTATTGAGTAGTCTATTTTTAATCTAGTAGCAGCTTGGTGAAGGACCGAAAGGAGAAGCCAAGTGTGCTAGACCAACAATAGTCAGCCTCCACTCCCTAGCCGTTCGAAAGAAAATAGGGAGAGACTATGGGTACCGAGCACCAACACTAAACTTCACCCCTAAGTAGATGTCTATTCTTGTGACAGGGGATAGATGGAAGCTTGGGGAACTATCAATAAGATCGAAAGCCGTTGGTAGTACTTTAGGTTGGGAGCCCCTCCAAGACATCTTATTAAGCATAGGGCGTCAAACAGGCTTAGCCTGTTATGATGCTGTTGAGCAATTTAGAGCATAAGAGCATGACATGTGAACCCAGGATGCCTAAAACTCCACCAAATCTGATCTTTTCTTATTTGGACACTGCTGTTACTTTTTATTTTAAGTTTTTATTAGCATTCACCCAATTTCCACTTTTGTTTAGTTGTTTCAAGCCAAATTTGTCTAACTAAAGAGTAACAGGCTTAACCCAGTCCCTATGGATACGACCTTGATACAGTACAATAACTACCCTGTGCACTTGCAGGAATCCCATCATAGAACTTAATCAATCATCTTTGAAAGGCAAAAAAAAGGTTGTTGAAATCAATTTTGTTCAAGGTAATGACCAAGAAGCTGCCTTCCAAACTGATTCATTTCTTGATATTGATGATTATCTTGCTTATCCAAGAGAAGCAAGTAATAAAATGAAGCAAGAATAAATTTATTGTCAGTTTCTTTGTATTTTCCGTTAATGTTCATATATGTTGTTAATTTTTATTAATGTTGTTAATTTTATTTTAATTTGTAATAAATTTTAGTTCAATATTATTTTTATGCGTGTTTCATTTTTTTCTATGAAGATATGGACATTCAATTGTACTCCCTCCGTCCCACTCAAGCTGGCGTCTTAAGTTTTGGCACAACAATTAAGGATATGATTAGTTTTATAATTGTTCTAAAAAGCAACTGTTCAAAATATCTAAATTACCCTTTGTTATATCCTGTCATTAATTTTCTGCCAAGACATCATTAACTCTGTGTCTGTGCCGAAAGAGCCCGCAACGTTTCCAACCCAATCAAATTATAGATAGATACACACAAATAGGAATTTTAAGAGTTAAAGTTACATTCATTCCCCTCATACTCGTCTAAATAATTTGAGTTTTGAGTTTTTGAACATAACTAGAATTTCATCACA
Organism: Turnera subulata; assembly: GCA_028386065.3. Taxonomy (NCBI): domain Eukaryota; kingdom Viridiplantae; phylum Streptophyta; class Magnoliopsida; order Malpighiales; family Passifloraceae; genus Turnera; species Turnera subulata. The sequence goes on from JAKUCV010007139.1 coordinate 107,918, forward strand.
ACTAGAATTTTAATAGTTAAACTATTTCCCTCGTTTTATCAGAACTTCTAAATTTAAACTTCTAAATTTAAAATTCTAAATTTTTACTTCCTTCCAAGGATGGCTATATTAATAGCCAGATAGGTGTAAGCGAATTTGGACACCAAATGAAAGCAAAATCTTTCTAGCTATTTTCCTCATTTTTATCATCAAAACTTCTAAATTTAAAATTCTAAATTTTTACTTCCCTCCAAAGATTGTTGTATTAATAGCCAGATAGATGTAAACGAATTGGACACCAAATGAAGGCAAAACTTTTCTATTATGGATTCTAATTCTATAGGTAGAGAAATCCATCAAGGAGTTATTGCTGTTGAAGATTTCTTCTCTGGAAGGGATTGTCATCTACATCCTCCAACAAATCAGGTATTTTCAAAGAATAATTAAGTTTAATACATTCGTTTTAATTCAGACTCTAAACGTTTTATTTGGTTTTTTACAGGCACCCCAACTGTTACTTTCTAAAACTTTTGTTTTAGACTTAAACTTAGGAACAAATGATGACCCTCATACAGGTACATTATCTTCTCTTCTTTATCCATTAATATTAGTTTAAATTTTTGGTAATTTATTTATTACATATACGTGAGATAATCGTTAGTTGACTACTACTTATATTAAAAAACTAAATTAAGAAAAGATGAGCTATTTTTGATAAAACAACTCCCTGCAAAGCAATTTCCCCTTAATTATCCATGACAGTCTGCTTTTTAGTCGTTATCCATGACATTCTGCTTGTTAGTCGTATATATGCATTATTAGACCAGGACAAAGTAACCAAATTAAATACTAGTATGTCACAGTAAATCTATGCCCAGATTTGAGGTTGTTTGCAAGACAATATTGACAAAATTAACTATTGAAAATCCATACTAACAATGTAGGTGAGAAGAAGTGTTTGAAACAAGCTTATATTACTAGTTTTTTAAAAAAATTTATGTACACGACACCATTCCTTCTTGAACTAGAAATTATTTTGTTCTTATATGCGATTTCAACTCATTTTTTGTCAACTGCACAAATTTTACTATTTTGTTCTTATATGATTTTAATTTGTGATTTAACAATAATAAAATGCTTTCATTTTTTGACGTTGATCAATTTCGCAATGTCCCTTTCCATCGAAGGACGACTTTGAGATCTTTGGCTTGTTCAATGAATATGAGCAAGAGCACTTTATTTCGGCTTTTACAGACAAAAGCTATACGGCGGCATTCAAAAGCAATTAAACCTTCTTTGAAGGAGGCAAATAAAAAAGCCAGATTACAATTTTGCTTCTCTATGCTTGACGGTGAAAGTATGCGGCATGACCCAATCTTTAAGGAGATGTACAACATTGTACATATTGATGAGAAGTGGTTCTATATGACCAATAAATCAGAGAAGTACTACTTGCTACCAGACGAAGTTGATCTGATTCGAACGTGACAGAGTAAAAATTTTATTGGATAAGTCATGTGTCCTTGTGGCTTTGGCTTGTCCAAGATTTGATGCAGGAGGAGGTGAACTTTTTACGAAAAAAATTGGTGTGTTTCCTTTTGTAACACAAGAGCAAGTTAAAAGGACCAGTGCTAACAGACCTGCAGGAACACTAGAGACAATAACTTCAATAACAAAAGAAGTTAGTAGATCATAATTGATTGAGAAAGTGTTGCCCGCCATTAGGGAAAAATGGCCAAGGGAAGATATGAGTTATCCAATATTCATTCAACAAGAAAGTGCAAGAACTCATATCGATGAGACTGATGATCAATTTTGTCAAGTTGCTACCCAAAATGGATTTGACATCCAATTGATGTGCCAACCTCCGAATTCTCCAGACTTGATATTTTGGATCTCGGATTTTTTAATGCTATTCAATCCTTACAACATAAGGAAGCACCAAGTACAATAGATGACCTCATCAATGCTGTTGTTATGTCTTTTGAAACTTATCCATCAAGTGAGTGTGATAGGATATTTCTAATATTACAATCATGCATAATAGAAATTATGAAAGCCAAAGGTTCGAATAACTACACAATTCCACATATGAGAAAGACGGCCTTAGAAATGCAGAGACAACTTTCTCTCCAACTAAAATGTGATCCTGTATTAGTACAAGAAGTTTGTAATTCTTTAAGTTAAAATTATTTTTTAATTTTCTCCTATAGTGACCGGGTTGTGGTCACATAATTTAATGAACTATTATTTTCTTTCTTTTGCTTTCATGAGAATGTCTACATCGTAATAGCAATGTTTTAATGAGATTATACCAATTGGCTTCATGTTTTGTTATTATTTTTCTGATGGTTTATAATAATTCAGAAAATTTGGTCCGAAAATTCCCAAGGTCCATTCAAAAAATTCGAGAATTAAAATATCTATAGAAATTTAAAGTTCTATAAAAAACTAAAAAATTCATAAAATCTGTACCAATATTATGGAGTCCAAAAAATAAAACTGAAATATTTAGAGCTTCTTTCAGAAAGTGGCTTAAAAACAATGACATAAATTAATGACATAAAATCAATGTTTTTAGAACCACTAACACTATAAGTAATATTTTTTTTTTGATAAAAAAGTAGTATTTTAAAATCTTTTTGGCTTGGATTCAATCATAATAAGGGGCATTTGTCAATTTTTTTTGACATTCTGACTCTTAATTCCGAAAAATAGGAGAAAAAAGTAGTTTTTTTTTTCCAACTTGTCTCCAAAAATAACATTGGGTGGCATTCAAAGTTGAAAAATCATAAAGAGATTAACACAAAAATTAATTTTTTTTATTGAAATTCATATTTATTTTGGTTTCCTTGTTAACCTCAACGTTGTAAAGAAAAAAATATTGGAGAATTTTACTGTGTGAATTGAAAAAAAAAGGAGAGACTATAAATTAGATAAATCTCATATTCATTAAGACAACATACAACACAATACAAGATACAGTACAAGATAAGAGTGGAAAGAATCTTAATACAACTAGAAACATAAAATATTCACAGAAAAAAAACAACCACTAATAGTAAAACTTAGGATGATAATTCCTTAGCATGATGTGCACAATCTCTTGAAACTCTTTCTTTTCAAAACACTCCCCACCTTCTTCAGGAAATTTGTTGAGATCAAAATCACAGTCACCAATAACATTTAAATCTAAATTTATCCTAACCTTTTTAATCTTCTCTGAATCTTTAGAGTCCTCAACCCCTTCAATCTGGTCTTTCTTCTTCATGCTTATATGTTTCTGCCAATATTTTTATAGATACATATTCTTTGTTTCAGACCAATTTATTTATAGATGTTTCACAATCTTTTCAAATTCCTAAATTCCTATATTTGTTGGACTCTATTTAATACTTTGGTTGGGAAGGTGAGACTTTTAATTTTTTGCTTTTATTAGGGAGGTTGTTTCACGTAATACAAGATAAAACAGACAAGGATTCCTATATTTATTGGACTCCATTTAATACTTTGGTTGGGAAGGTAGATTTTCAATATTTTGCTTTTATTAGGGAGTCTGTTTCACGTAATACAAGATAAAACAGACAGGGATAATTTTGGAAGAAACACATTTAAAGTTATCTAGATTTAGGGAAAATTTATTAAAGTTATCTGGGAAACCTAAAGCGTCAGCTTTAGTGGGACAAAAATATTTTCCTAATACGCCAGCTTGAGTGGGACAGAAGGAGTATTTGTCTAAGAACAATGACTCACATATTTGTCGAACAAATAGTGCAACTACTAATTCCGTATTTAATAAACGAAAATATTTCTTTAACTTTAAAATTTGAAAACAAAATTGTTAGTACAGTCTCTGGTAGTACAAAATTTATTGAAGGCTCCGGAAGAGCTCAAATTTTACTACCGAAGGGAATACAGATAACTATTGAAAATGCTTTGTTCTCTTCAAAGTCTCAAAAAAATTGTTGAGTTTTAAGGATATCTGTTTAAATGGATACCATATTGAGACAATGAATGAAAAGAGATGTTGAATATCCTGCATTACGAAAGTTACCACAACAAGTAACAAACAAGTTGTGGTAAAATTACCTGTATTATCCTTTGAAGTGTACTATATAAATATTCGAGTCACTGAAAGCTATTATATCCAGCCAAAAGCTGGAACAAACTTGAAGCTGAGTAATGAGTTAAAAATTTGGCATGACCGGTTGGGCCATCCCGGATCAATAATAATGCTCAAAATTATTGAAAATTCAATTGGTCATCCATTAAAAAACCAGAAAATTTTTCAATCTAATGAATTTTCATGTGCTGCTTGTTCACAAGGAAAACTAATTATCTGCCTTTCATATGATAAGGTTGTTCACGAGAAGAGGACAATCCTCCAGAAGAGGTTCCTGGCATAAATTGTAACGTTCCAGAAGTAACCCAGGTACCTGAAATAAGTCAAAATGATGAGATCTCAATCAACTATATTCTGTCAGGAACAAGATGGAACCAACATGAAAAAACCGTTGACAGAATTTTTGCATATAATGTAGCGCTAAATATTATGGAAGAAAATGAGGATTATGAGCCCAAATCAATTGATGAATGCCGACGTAGAAATGTTTGGACAAAATGGAGAGACGCAATTAAAACTAAGTTCATGAAGCGAGAAATTTTTGGGCCTGTAGTCCCAACACCTGATGGTATAAAACCGGTCGGTTACAAATTGGTATTTGTGTGGAAAAGAAACGAAAAAAATGAAATAGCAAGTTATAAAGCACGACTTCGTACAAGGTTTTACCCAACGACCTAGTATTGATTATGAGAAGATATACTCCCATCTGGTGGATGCAATAACTTCTCAATATCTAATTAGTCTGGCAGTACATGAAAAACTAGAAATGCGTCTCATGGGTGTTGTTAGAGCCTATCTTTATGGACCTATAAGCCACGATATATACATGAGAGTCCATGAAGGATTCAAGTTGTCTGAATCAACTAATTCTCGAGACATATACTCAATCAAATTGAAAAGATCCTTATATGGCTTGAAGCAATCTGGACGTAAGTGGTATAATCGACTCAGTGAATAATTGGTAAAAGAAGGCTACAGAAATGATTCCATATGTTCATGTGTTTTTATCAAAAGGTCTATGCATGAAGATGTCATCAATGCCATTTATGTTGATGATTTAGATATTATTGGAACTCCTGAAGAAGTCTCCAATGCCGTGCATTATTTGAAGAAAGAATTTCAGATGAAAGACCTTGGAAAGAAAAAAACTCTTTCTAGGTCTTCAAATTACACATTTAGAAAATAGGATCTTTATCCATCAAACATATTATACCGAAAAGGTATTAAAAAAATTTTATATGGACAAAGCGCATCCAATAAGTACCCCGGTAGTTGTGAGGTCGCTTGATCAAAAGATGGATATCTTTAGGCCTCGAGAAGATAATGAGAAAATTCTTAGTCTGGAAGTACCATATCTCAGCGATTGGAGCCTTAATGTATCTTGCTACTAATATAAGAACTGATATATCTATTGCTGTCAGTTTATTAGCAAGAAATAGTTTTACCGCAAATCACAGATGTGGGTCCGAATCCGATCTAATTGGTTATGCAGATGCAGGTTATTTATCTGATCCACATAAAGCTCGGTCACAAACAAACTACATGTTTACCTGTGGAGGAACTGCTATATCGTGGCGATCCACTAAGCAATGTATCGTTGCCACCTCTTCAAATAATGCAGAAATTGTGGCCTTACACAAAGCGAGTCGAGATCGTGTTTGGCTAAGATCAATGACGTAGCATATTTGAGATTCATGTAGATTAGATATTGGGAAAGATATTCCAACAACCATTTATGAAGATAATGCTGCCTGCATTACCCAATTGAAGGAAGGATACATCAAAGGCGATTGGACAAAGCATATATCACCAAAATTTTTTTTCACTCATGATTTTCAGAAGAATGGTAAAATTTGTGTTCAACAGATTTGCTCAAGTGAAAATTTGGCTGACCTATTTACAAAATCACTACCTACTTCAACTTTTGAAAATTTAATAAAGAAGAATGGCATGCGACAACTTCGAGACATCATGGGAGGAAAAAATGAAGGGGAGTAGAGTACGCATTGCACTCTTTTCTCCTTCACCAAGTTTTTATCCCACTGGGTTTTTTCTTGGTAAGGTTTTTAACGAGGCAATTTCTCCTTAGCATACTCTATCCAAAGTACAGTGACATTCATGGGCGAGTGTTAAAAATAAATTATGGTGAATCCATCCAGTAAAAATCAATTTTACAATACTCGAATTTACCCCCAGTATATATTTTACCCAGTAAATGGATTCATCTCTTTGGCCATTTATCCTCTATGATTCCATTTGTCCTAATCATAGTACCTTCTTCCTTACCTAATATCCTTTTGATTTTTATCTTATTAAATTAATCATTCTGATTTATTTTATCCTTCCATTTTCACCAACAAATGCCCCCTTCATTCATACATACTTACACTTTTTGATCTCCCAACATAAGCTCTCCTCTTCTCATTTCTACACACCTCCCTTAAGCTCCCTCCATCTTTGTTAATTATTCTTCATTGTCAATATTTTGTTAAAGTTGTTTTATTTCTATCATGGTTATATTATTACCTTGATCAAGCTTGTAATTTTCCATCAAAGAGTGAATTTCATCTTCATATTTCTAACAGTGAAGACTTAATTGATCAGAGAAATAATACTTACATTTAACTTTGGAGGTCTGCATACTGGCTTTGGTTGAGAAAAGTTTGGATTATCCTTATGTTTATAAGTAGATTGAACTCTACCTTTCCTTGAAATCAACTCTTGTTCCTTTTACGGCTCATGCTCCTCGCTTCTTCTATTCTTTTGAGGTCTACCAAATGGTTTTTTTTGGGTGGTGGTTGAGTAGGAGGTTTCCTTAAGGCAGGCTAGAATTCAGAACTTGGAACTCTACTCATTTTGTTGTCATATGTCTTAAGAAACACTTCTCTACTAAACCATTTAGAAACATAGTCTTCAACCTTCCCATCTTCAAAGTATATTACAACAGTAGCATGACAACATGGGATACCTGTCACGTCCCATTGCCTTCATCCACTAGTTTTTTTTTTCCTTAAATGGCCTACTAACTTTTGCCTTCTATACTCAATTTGATATTGAGTACCACCAACACATAACAATTTATACTTATTTGCCTCCTCCATATTGGCATAAAACTTTTTTCTAATTTTGATTCCCAGATCATCAAACCATCTAAAAGTTTTGTTACTCTTCATACAGTTCATAACCGAAGACCTAACATCCTCAAACATAGAATAAATTGATTTCCCCCTTACTTCCATTATTTTACTATTAAAGACTTCACATAAATTATTGTCAATGATATCATATTTGGTTGTAACTGAGAAGAATGCCCTACTCCAGAATTTGAGATTGATCTTCATGACATCATTAAATGACTCTTCAATCTTCATATGTAGCTCATTCATATTAGTCCCAAAATCTGAAGTGTTGTAAGACTTTGCACATTTCCAAAAAACTTGCTGCATAAGCCTACCACCATGTTTCTTTCTCTAATTAGCATACATATGACAAGCATAGTGTCTATACTCAACAATATGGCAAAATAGATGAAAAACTAGATAAAATAGCCTATATAAACAAGAAAAAAAAAAGACATTAGTAGAAGATAACAAATTCAATTGATAAATTTATATTGTAGAAAAAAAAGTATTTGTACTTTGTGTTGGTGAGACATAATGGTCCTTCCTTCACTGCCATCAATTATTCCAAGTTCAATAACAAGCGTATGCGAAAACCATCCCATGTTTCATTGCTCTCACATGTGACAACAACCCATGCAATTAGAAACATTTGGTTGTTTTCATCCCTTTCAATAGCTGTCAATAGTTAGCCTTTGATGATGTCCTTGAAAAAACGTCCATCAACCCTTATTAGTCTTCTACATCCACCTAAGAAACCTTTTTTACAACATTTTAGCCCAATATACATCTTATCAAACACTAGCAAAACATCACGACCAATTGTTGGAGTTACATCAACCAGAAGTGCTCTACTACCAGGATTAGCAATGGTGCAAGATAAAGCATGATCATGTAACCTTGCATATTCTTCAATGCAATTAGTATAAACTTCTTCATTGAAAAATTCTTTTGTCCCAATTTTCCAAATCCTAGTAATTAAACTTGTCTATGTCAATCGAACAACAATTTCGAAAATCACCAGAAAATTATAAAGTAGGTTCACGAATAAGATTTCCACCAAAGAAGAGATGCACCAAGCCCATCCTATAACATTACAATATACATTACTGAACGTAGGAAAGAATAATAAACAAAAAAAACCATCAACTTTCTAATATTCATAAATAATAAACTACACAACCTTCTCCAATTACAGCAAACTAGGGATCGCAAAAGAGAAAACAATGGCATTACAAGACCAAAACCTATAATGCCACAAAGACCCATCACCAAAATTACCCAAATGCCCAAACATAAATGTCAAATTAAATTGTTAAAAATGTATGGTACATTAAATGTTGTTTGATTGCGTTTAAACAAAGGAAACAAGCGAAGATACAGAGACATACGCTCATAAAAGTACGATGACCGGACACAACTTCAAAATACCGAATTCAAAGATATATATATAGCACGCTTGTTACATAAGTACTATAATTGAAAGATACGAAAGACTGTTTTTTTTTACTAATGCAACTATCCCATGCATTATTTGATTCCATTTATAGAATTAAACCATAAATAATTAAAAACTCATTTGATTTACTAACCTTCGTTAGCATATAAAGGTCGCTAGTGTTGGGTCAATAGTGTAATTCAGGGCTCTTTGTGTTTCAGGCTTCAAAGAAAGAACTGCATTTTGCTTCGGTGCTGTTCATTCTCATTCTCAATTCAGGTACACTTTCTCTCTTTATCTCCTTCCTCACTTTCTCAATTCATCGCCTACTCTTCGCCTTCTTGCTCACTTGCTCACGTACTCTAACACTGTGCCGTAGTGCGCTTTATTGACGGAAAAGGGCTGCACCCGCCATGGCTACACAGAGCAAAGGGAGAAGGAAGGGTTTGATGGATAAGAATTTGAAGATTTGCTTAATGGTTATTTCTCGGTTAGGTTAGAGTGTTAATGAGTTTTGAATATTTTAAATTAAAAAACTAATTCGATAATTAACTAACCCTGAAAATGTATTTTAATTTAAATCCATGTCATTAAACGTAGTGTCACTTAATGGGTCTTGTCAGCAACATTAAACATTAAACCTAAATTGTTAAAAGAACTTGATTATTACACAAATTAAGAAAATAAGACTCAATTAAGGAATTTTTAAATAATAGCATTCAATTACAGTTTAAGATAAAGTTATAGGACTGTGATTGTCGCATTTGTGATTCCATGAATGTGAATCACCTGTTATAATCAAATATCAATGGGATCCACATCCCATGCTTGCACTAATAGGTATGACATGGTAAATATTTAATCTAAATTTTTAGTCTTTTAAATAATTTAAAATTAATTTTTAATAGACAATAATTTGTGGGACAAGAGTAATTATTTTTTATGACAATAACATCTACGACTTTTATTGCTTTAGGGCATAATCGTAAATAAGTCATTTTTTTAGTGTAATATGATAATATTTGTAGTAAATATTATGCTGATTGCGATAGATAATCGCTTGTAGCAAGTTATATTTTAACAAGAAATTTGATTGGCTTGCCACAATAATAAATCTAACATTCACCAAAAAAAAAATCATTCTACCAATCTTATTCTTCTAACTTTATCAAATTTTGTAAAATATGTTTTTTTAAAAAAAATTATGAACCCTAAATCTTAAATCCTAAAATTTTAAGTCTTATCGTGCAAAATTTTAAACTATAATAAGTAATTCTATAGGTCCAAAATAGGCTAAGATCGGTTGAATTAGCCTTAAAGGAAATTTCGTACTTTAATTCGCACCAAAATTTCGCACTATACTTGACATAATTTTGTATATGAGGAGAATCCAAAATCTGTGTATAATTAATTGGGCAAAAATTAAAGTTAACAAACAACCAAACAAGAACATCAAGATTTAGAGTGGTTCTCTGGGTAGATCCACTATTCAAGGCTTCTTCTTGAGATTTGTCAAACTCACTATATAATTACTTCTAAGGTAACACCCAACCTATTAGAAACCTAAATTTTTCAAACAATCAAGTTAAAACCTTTACAAGAGTTTTCCTAACGCTCAACTCTAATATAGGATTTTAGAAAGATTAAACCCAAACCTATATCCAAAGATTTTACTAAGGCTTAATTAAGCTTCAAACCTACATCAAAAGCTTTTCTAAAGGCCCAAGCTTCAAACTTATACAACTCACCCATTCTCACTTAAAGAACAATTTTTTAATTACACAAGAGTGACTCACCTTTGTAAATACAATCAAATCCAAAGTAATCACCTTTGTATTAAGCTCATTGAAAATAAAAAATTAAATCCCTTAAAAGAAAAGCATTCAATAATCTACGTTTAAAGAATTCTCAATGGTTAAGTAGCACTTAAGCAAGCTTTGAAGGAGTGAAACCAATATTTGTAATAATTGGCCTTGATGCTTGTTTTCAAGTTGATGGTTGCCTTTTATAATTGGACAAGGGAGTGGTAACGGTTACTTTTTAAAAAAAATTTCTTGTTCTGAGTTTTGGTATGAACTCACTCACATACAATAAGTTTAATCAAATCCTCACTAGTGTGAGCTAGTACTACTTTACTACCTATGGCATCTATCTCCACTGCGGAAAGAGGGTTTCGCCGTGTGATTGTTACATGGGTACAACAAACATGGTAGTCACTTGGAATGACTGTTGAGGGTGGGAAAGTAAGGGCGGGCTTTTTAGAAGTTATTTTCCCACAAACGAGAATATGAATGATAGTACAAATGGAATATATAGCCAACACAAAAATAGCACACATGTATCCTTTCTTTGCTGCATGAGATATTGTAGGAATATTAAACTAAGTTAATACTTATTTATTTAATCTAAGTTTGAGTTGTAGTAGGAATTTAAACTAAAAGGGACTAGGTTTTATGACATTTGTAGTACACTATATAAAGGGTCATATCCTAGTGTTTTAATTGTGTGAGGGTTTCCAATTAAATAAAAGTTTATTTGTTGCGGGTAATTTTTTTATATTTTACAATTGGTGTTGGAGCCCCTAAAGATTAGTAGAAAATGCTGCGCAAGAAATACACAGATGTGTTGTTGTTTGTGAGAAAAAAAATTGTTAGTAGAGGAAGGAAGAAAAAAATTCAGAATTAGTTTTTTCGAGCTGCATCAAATTGGAGAAGAGATCAGTTGAAGAGCTACACATCAACACACTTGTTTGTTTGTGTGTGAATCGTTACAAAAAAAATTAGTGAAATAGAAAAATGTGGTGAAAAAAATTGTTCATGACCTGAGTTGCCAAAAAAAAAATTGTTGGTAAGGTGCCGAAAGAAATGGTCGATTTGGTTTCTCTGATGCCAAAATGTATTTGTGTCAGAAGCTTATGGTTAATGACACTAGTGATCAAACAAATCAACACACTAAGGAGGAAGGTTGGAGAGATTTGAACACACGATTTACAGTGGTTTGCCGCAAAAGACTACCTAAAACCTCACTACAAAGCTCACCCAAGCTTTGCTTATACATAGCACCCAGAATAAAAGTTCTAAGGTGATAAAAACACTCAGCACACTTACTTTGGTTTACAAAGGATTTCTTCACAAGAGTATTCACACTTTTTGCACAACGAGATCTTTTCTCACTTTTGCTTCACTTGAGAACTGTTAGTAATATGCCCAAAAGCCAATCAATGGATGATCGTATATAGTCGTGTATATACATTAAGGTTATTCCAATAAATATGATTATGAGATAATCGCTTGCACATATTTATAACCCTAGAGTATATATTTGATATGTTCTTCAATGTCCCTAGTCGATTATTATTTTGGATGGGTTATAATAATAAATTAAGACTAGCTTATGTTGAGAATTTATATGTGATATGAATTCTACATACGGGTACAAGTTGGAGAACTTGTGGACTGGACCGACCCACATAAGAATGCTACATGGAGCGTTATATGTTTGTCGATAGCGATTCTTATATGTATTGTCCTTAGACCTGAGATCGTCAAGGTTCCCAACATGTGAGTCATATACTTTGATATTATTCCTAGTCAT